>JARCFY010000017.1:52177500-52335000 GCA_029233225.1 Lepidodactylus listeri
GGCCTGGGGATCTCCCAGAATTAGAACTCGTCTCTAGACAAAAGACCAGTTCCCCTGGAGAAAAATGGCTACATTGGAGGGTAGACTCTCCGGCATTATACCCCACTGAGGTCCCTCCTCTCCCCAAACCCTGCCCACCCCAGGCTCCACCCCCAAATCTCCAGGAATCCCCCGACCCAGATTTGGCAAGCCTAATACTACTGCAACATTCTACCTCATCATTCTGCTGTATGTGTAGGCCAGACCTTAGCACACTGCCCTTGGCATTAAAATCAGGTTCTGAGGCAAAGGGCCTCATAAATCCTGGCTCAAATTAAACCCTGTACCTTTCCTAGGGGAAACCGCATACAATGTATCGCGGGGGTCATCTGTGCTTGATAAGGACTCAGTCCATTCAACAGGCATGGTCACTGGCGACAGGACCTCAGAATCCTTGTTCGATGGACTAACTAAGGCCTAACAAAAAAGGCTAAGCCTCAGCCTCAGATTCTCACTAAAACAATATCCTCATCTTTCACTCCTCACTAGCAGTTATTAAGCTATGATCTGAGGAGGGGGAGTCAACTCCCCTACCTTTGTTGGCATCCCCAAAATGGGAAAGAGAAGCAAAATGCTTTAGTAATGGTTGCTCTGGAGCCAGTGCCTTGATCGGGTACTAATCACAAATTCTCAGGGCTGGCCTCAAAGTATTTTGGTAGCTGAGGCAGAAAAAAAAAAACGGCAGTCACCCATACAATACAAAAACATAGCTGACAGAATGCTGCACGTTAATGGTTCTCAAAATCTGCCGCCTGAGGCAACCGCTCTGCTGTGTGTCATGGAAGACCTGGCAATGCAAACTCTTCATATTGAAGACTACATTCCTTCAAAGAAGCCTGTGTCACTAGGAGGATCTCCCACATGTTCTTCAGTGCCATTATTTAGACCATTATTTGGGGAGGAAGGAGCTCTGGGAAATAGGGTAGAAAGTGTCCTACTTTGGAGAAACCTTGGTTGAAGAGGGGCTGCATCCTCGCTTTTGCTTGAACTCTTCACCCCCTGAGGCTTAGTTAAAACAAAGTAACTATCCAGAACAGGGCCCAGGGATATCCAGCACATCAAATAATGGACTCTGGCCTAGAGAATACAAGCAAGCAGCCCGCTGGATCAGGCCAAAAGTAACAGCAATGAAAAACATTGAGGAAAAAGGAAAGATCCCTGAGGGAACGCCAAATGAAACAAAAAAAATCTTCACGCCTTGGAAGAAGAAGGCAACAGAAGGGGGCAGATAAACCTCCCTGGGGAGAGAGTTCCAGAGTTTTGGTGCCACTACCCAGAAGGCCCTCTCTTGGGTCACCACCCACCTAATCTCACTGTCCCTATTATTGCCTCTCCTCTATTCATCATCAGTGCAGGTGCAAAATATATGAAATGTAGCTAGATACCTCTACAAATACTAAATACTGTCCACAATTGGGGACAATAAGCCTTGCCCTTTTGGACGACAGCTTCTCCTGAAGCCTAGGCTAGCTCTTGATAAACTGATGTGGGTTTGGGGTCCAAAATGGACCAAACACCTGTGTTGCTGAATCAGCCTAGTAGGGCCTAGGTGCAGAAGCTCGCAGCCAAGACAGGACCCCCCCCCCAAAAAAAAATGGTAGATAAGAGTCACTGCAGGGAAGGGATGCCAACACACTACCATGCCGCCACTGAAAGGGTGTTACATTAATAAACGAGCAAGTCACCACACTGTTTTAGGGATCCAGGCCTGGAGTTACCACCTCACCTTGTCCTACGGCACACAGTGGTTATTCAGAGGTTCCATTCAGCCACCTTGGCCAATGACCACCAACACAGCTATCCTCCATGGATTTCTCTGTTCCTCTTTTCTAACTATACAATTCAGTGACCACTATCACACCTTGCGGCAATGAATTCCATGAATCTTGAGCCAGATTTTACTGTCTTCAGATATGACAACAGCTGGATTTAGATGCTCAATACTATACGTGTACCTCTGCCCTTCAACTATGCTTCCTGATGGTCCCCACATACAAGCAAATTTATGAAGCCATCATTTCATACAATTAGTGGAATTAACCAATAATACATTAACTGGCATGGCTGTTTTTACCCAGCAGCAAATGTGAAGGGTACACACAAGGAGCCGTGGGTTCAGTCATTCCCTTCCCCTTCATCCAAATTTGGAAAGCAGGGAAAGCCGTGTTGTACATTCCAGTTTGGGGACATGGCTTTTCCTTTTCCTCTGAATTTCGATGAATATGATTGCCAGCTTTACACCACAGCTTCAACATCTGGTTGCACCCAACGCATTGGAGGTGGTTCTCTGAATCCATCTAACTTTGTACATTTGTGGTGGTGGGGGGGGGGGGGGTAACTACTATACCTAATAGCAACATTTCTGGCTCCTGTAGCAATTATGAATGCAATATAACCAGGCCACCCGCAAGTACGCTAGATGTTTCTATGCACTTGGGGGACTCTCCAGGTATGCAGAGGGAAAAATGACTTTGTAAATTAACCAAAAGGGAAATTGGGGGGGGGGGGGAGGAGAGATGCCCTAAAATAGACTAATGTTCCAGGAGGCACAGAAAATGGAGAACAGTTACAGGGGAAAGGAGGGGAGCCAAGTTAGCCTGTTCATTCCTTCAAGAGGCCATAGAATCCTCAAAAAGATTTTGGAGGGTGTGGTAGAATTTTTCCATAGTTGCCCCTTCCCACAATTCCTCAGGGCCTCTCAGCTTGTAGCAATTGTTACTGAGAAAACTGAGAAATGTGAAAAAAAGATCTTTCTTAGGCCCATTTTCTACTTAAAGATGTCTTCTTCTACAAACATTATCCGCATGTTATGATGCTATGAAATCGCAGGGTAAAGGACGAAAATTTATTCGGAATACCACCTGTGACAACAGCGAAAGGAAAAAACAAAACAAAACAAGAGGAACACGCGATCAATAGAAGATATACCAGGAAGAAATCTCCTCTAATACATGGATTTTGGGTAGCAAAGACATTATGCAGCATCTCCTGGATACAAAAAAAGGACTGCAAATCTTTGGATGAGACCTTTTGAAAAAGAAGAAGAGTCAAATTCAAGATTATAGTTTCCTGTTTATCCGCCTAGACAGCCTGGCTTTCAAATGTGCTGAGAACCACTAGGATGGGATCATACATCAGGAATTCTGAGCAAATGTAACTGTCTGGTGAAAAAGTGAATCTCTCTTCATACTGCAACCAGCAGGTATGCCTTTACTGAAACGAATGGTGTTTGTGTGGGAGTGATACTCTCAAATCCTGAAATCGATAACCAATCCAGAGTTTTGAGACCACTGACTAAATGAGGACACAAAGGGAAAACAAGTTCTATGGCTGAGGACAGACTGGGATTCTGAAGTGGAAGGGAAGCAGGGCCAAAAGCCGCGGGGGGGAAACTGCTGGAATGGAGCATTCAGAATGCTGCGGGGTGGCCCTGGGCGGGGCGGCCTCCACAGCTCGTGGTGGGGCGGTTTCGGCAATAGGTGCATGGGTGCCTATGCGCATAAGTGCATGGCCGCAGCAGCAGTCTAAAAATTTAAAATCCCCCACCTCCTGTATTGGAGCTGCTTGTGCGCATGAGCGCTCATGCGCATCTCTCTGTGGCAGCGCGTTCACACCGCCACCTCCGCTTGAATCCCGCCTCCTCCCGTCCACACAGCCAGGAAGCGGGATCCAAACAGGAGATGGCCCCTGGACACCGCTTTCTGCCAGTGTCCCTCTGAGGCGGACGAGAAGCGGCTCCCAAGCGGGTGAGTACAGAAGGGAGCAGGGGAACAGCTGTTGCTGTTTGAACTGGCTCCCTTCCCCCAGCCCCACATTGCCAGTCTGTCCTCAGCCTTTAGGCCTGGCTCTATGGCCTGTGGAACAACAAGGTCTACATTGCTGATCCTTTTTGCCACGGGCCAACTCACTGTGTCCAGTTTTGATTCATCTCAACTCTCTCTTCCCCCAACCATTGGGTTGCCAAACTGAAAGGGCTAGATGAATGGGAGAATTTGCAGCCCCCAAAACGAATAACTCTTAGAGACCCCTACCTCAATATATCCAGTCCTAGCTGCTTCACATCACAAGGTTTCTACCAGTCCCCAGAACACTGCCAATAATAAAAAAACAATGCTGGATTAGGCCAATGGCCCATCCAGTCCAACATTCTGTCACACAGTGGCCAAAAATACCAGGGGCCATCAGGAAGTCCAGCAGTGGGGCCAGGACACTGGAAGCCCTCCCACTGTTGCCCCCCCCCCAAGCACCAAGAATACAGAGCATCACTTGCCCCAGACTCAGAGTTCCTATCTCTACATTGTGGCTAATAGCCACTGATGGACCTCTGTTCCATATGCTTTTCCAATTCCCTCTTAAAGCTCTCCATGTTTGTAGCCACCGCCACCTCCTGTGGCAGTGAATTCCATGTGTTAATCACTCTTTGGGTGAAGAAGTACTTCCTTTTATCTATTCTAACTCAACTGCTCAGCAATTCCACTGACTGCCCATGAGTTCAAGAACAAATGAAGTTACCTACACAGAATCCAGATCATTGATCTATCTAGCTCAGTACTGTCTACTCTCACCAGCAGCAAGTCTCCAAGATCTTCCCTGACATCTGTAACTGGAGAGTTTTTAACTTGAGATGCTGGGGACTGAACACTGGACTTTCTTTAGGTGAAGTGTGTGCTACAGATGGTCCCATGTGCTCCACCCCAACAGCTTCCAAGAGCTGGAACAAAATGCCACAGATGAAACTAACTTCCTTCGCTATCAAACAGTGGCCAAACTGTTGAGCAGAGAGGGCCAACTGAAGCCCTCGCTGGGGTTTGAAACAGAGTCCTCTGAAGAAGAGGAATGCAATCTGTCCCATGCCCAGTGATGAGACTATGAAAAACTCCTCCTGGACAATATGAACTGAGACAGATTGGGGGGGGGGGGGTGTTTCCATAAAGAGGTTGAAAAGAAGCCAGTCTGGCAGTTTCTGCCCGAAGAGCATGGGAGGGAGTTGTCTGGATGGCTGCCCTCTCTTCTCGGGGCCAAGGGTGGTTATAGGTCATTGGTCCAGAGCTTCCATCCAGAAGACAGCAAACCGAAGAGGCACATAAGTTATTTTGAAAAGCCAAGCCGCTCCTGGGCAACACCCTGTGGACGAATGGCGTTTGGTCTACTCTTCCTGTTCAGAGAGAGAAACACACAACGCACTTTTCGATTCCCCCAGAAACAGCACACAGCCATCTGACAGGAAGAGCAATCAAGAGACAATGAACTCACTAGACCCTGTGAGCTAGCACAGCTTTAATCTGACCAGCGGCATATTTTACAGTCCTACCTAGAGACATGGCACATAGGGCTGCTTCCAGCAGAATCTGCTTTCCATTCCAAGATCTATACATCAGTTCGACCGTCAACTCACCCCAAGAAGCTGACCCAAACTGCTTAGCATTATGTAGCCTTTTATCAGCATGGCTGCTACATAATAACTGCCCTGCTGGATTGGACCACAAGATGTCATCAAGTCAAGCGTTATGTGTTCAACGGTGGCAACCAGATGCCTTTGGGAAGCTCGTGGCCAAGGCAGGATACTGATGTTCAGTCCCCATATATCAGTATTCGGAAGGATACTGCTTCTGAACATGGAGATTCCATTTAGGCATCATGGATACACAAGCTGGTAGATGTAGCCTTCACAAAAGTCTCTGTTGCCCACTGTAAAGCCCGTCCAAGCTACTGGCCATCCCCATAATCTGTACTAGAGAAGCCCATTAATGAACACTTGCACTGTGCAAAATAGAACTTTCACATGCTGATCTTGAGCCTCCTGCTAATCAATTTGAGTGAGTGATCCCAAGTCCTACCACTCAGAGGGCTCCCATGCCCAGGTCTAGCTTTATAAATCTCTGTCATCTTTCTCCTCACAAATCTGAATCTCCCATAAGTCCCTGTTTTGTCCTTTCCAAACACACCTAATTTGATGATTCACAGAAAGTGAGAAGCAAAATTGATTTGACATGTTCCTTCTTCCAAAGTAAGGGAGCGGACTAATTAATGGGGAGGGGAGGCCCATTTTGAGTCAAGGGGACACCATTTTGCACTGACCTTTACGGGGCACCCTGCATTCTCTTCCCCTTCCTCCCAGAAGCAACTTCATGTTCCGGGGGGGGGGGGGGTTCCCACAGCCAAATTCTAGGTCAGTCCAAGTAAAATAAATACCCTTGTAGGCAGACAGAAAGCAACATGGTGGAACTTTCATGGCTCGCCTTCACTCGCAAGATTAATGAAGGGGCATTTGCTGCCCATGTTCTTATAGCTTTTAAAATAAGTGCAATCATTCTAAAGAAATACCCTAGGTCTCTTCAAGATCCCCGATGGCATTCTGTCCACCCTTGTTCCTAATTCTCACTGCAACTCAGGTGTGTCCAAATTTGTAACAGATGTTTCAATATTGCGGGCCATGAGCAAAATCCTCTGACGATTTCAGGGGTAGGATCACTTTGGATAAGTGAAGCTACATACAGGGGCCTTGGAGATGAATTCTTCAGGTATTGCATCCAGTGCTGGCATGAGCACGGGTTCGAGACTTATGAAACTCCAATCGATATTCTCTAAGAGCCTCCCAAGCTGAAATGACCGTGTCAACAGATGTTTTAGTTTTTGAGAGCCATATGGAGAAGGAGGAGGAGGGAAAGAAGAGCTCTGCAAAGCTACTTCCAGAAAATATGGGAAGGGGGGAACACAGAAGAGGACGAATATAGGAATTCAGCATAGAAAGGCTCAGAACACCAGGGTGGTTTAACAAAATTAGAGTCCAATAGCATATGCAATATCCACAGTGTCTTGACAGAGGATCAAGGTTTACAACAGCAGTGTTGTCCACTATTGGATAATGCAGTCCCTATGGAAACAATGTAGTAGCTAAGTAGGTAGGCAGAAAGCACCTTGATGCAAGAAGCTGTTCCACATCAAATCACACCAATGGTCCCTCTAGCCCACTGCTGTCTACCCCAACAGCGGCTCTCCAGATTCTCAGGCAGAGGTCTAATCCAACCCTGCTACCCAAGATATAACAGGGATCAAAGGTGGGATCTTTCTGTATCCAAAGGATACATATGTTCTGCCAGTGAGCCAAAGCCCCTTCCACTTCTCTTTGTCCTAAAGAGTCTTGAGGTTAATTATTTATTTTATTGATTTAAAATGGGTATATGCTGCCGTCCCACACACATAGGGTCCCCTAATGCAGTGAACAATGACATTAAAATATTTAAAACAATAAAAGAAGAAGAGGCAACATGGGAGTGCTCTCATGCCGTTAGGATGGTCTGATCAGGCCATCCCAACTCCGTGCTGTTGGGGTTTTTTCCCCCTTCTCAGTATTGTTTATTTAAAACAATAAAAGAAGGGGGCTTTTATACCCCACTTTTCACTACCCAAAGGACTCTCAAATTGGCTTACAATCGCTGGAGGCTAAAAACCCCACTAACTTGGCTTAAGAAGAAGAAGAAGAAGAAGAAGAAGAGATTGGATTTATACCCCGCCCTTCACTCCCCAAGGGAGTCTCAGAGCGGCTTACAAACTCCTTTCCCCTCCCCTCCCCACAACAGACACCCTGTGAGGTAGGTGGGGCTGAGAGGGCTCTTTCCCAAGCTGTCCTTGAAGGAACAGCTGGTACAGAGCTATGGCTTGCCCAAGGTCATCCAGCCAGGTGCACGTGGAGGAGTGGGGAATCAAACCCGGTTCTCCCAGATTAGAGTCCGCACACTTAACCACTACACCAAACTGGCTCTCTAAAGGGGACCCTGATTACAACTGAAACCAGGTAGTGCATTATACATAAAGGCTTCAGGCCCAGCATCTCCCACTAAATTGATGCTTCTGTTAAGTTTTGTCCATTTTTTTTTTACTTCATTTGTACCCCACTTTTCTCACGAATGGGGACCCAAAGCAGATTCTCCTTTTCTCCATATTCTCCTCGCAACAAATCTGCAAGGTAGGTGAGGCTGCGGGACTGGCCCAACACGGCCCAAGCTTATCAAGGGAGCTTCCATGGCAGAGTGGGGACTGGAACCCAGGTCTTCCAGATTCTACTAGTACAACGCTCTAACTGCTCTACCACACTGTCTCCTCATTTGGATGGCCAGTGCAGCGATAACACTTTCAACCCCTTAGTCGTGGTTACTGGGAATGAGTCACACAATGCCATGCAACCCTTCCTCCATGCAGATAATCCCTACTAACCTTAACCAAGGCTAGGTTGGCACTGCCATTGAACCCTGTTAACAAAAAAATCCAGAAACTTGTGAATATAATAATGAAAAAATTATAAAAATAGTGTGTGAGCCCTTAATAAATGTTATGAATGCATAATATTATACTAAATATCTCTGGTGGTGTCAGTCCAATTTCTGAAGGCACCTCAGTCCTATGAAAACTCCTATCACAGGCAGTCCTTCCCAGGCTGAGAACATACACACAATTAGACCCGACATAGGCGTGAATGCCAGGCGGATTTAAAAAGAGCGATCAGATAACAACATCTGGGAAGCATCCTGCAGCTGTTGGCAACCTGTTCCGCTCCACCACAGAAGCAGAGTTAAAAGCCACCAGGGAAAATCCAGTAGTAAACGGGTTGCGATGGGCCACAGACAGACTTTTCCCTGTCTGATTGCTCCAGAGCGCTCTCATGCCGTCAGGATGGTCTGATCAGGCCATCCCAACTCCGTGCTGTTTGGGGGGGGGTCCCCTTCTTAGTATGTGCATCATCGCAAACCCCATAGGGAACCCTCGGAGGAGGTGCGATTCATCAATTCCTCGTTTAAGTGCATGGGAAACAAACGGCAAAAAAAACCCCCGTCTCACCCTGCATCTGTGCATCTGATCACACACTGACAGGCTGTACCCACACCTTCAAAGGGAGATGTGATCTTGCAACTGTGGGTCAAATTCCTCCGGAGGAAATAGCCTCGCTTTCCCCCCACTTTATCTGGCGCGTGTGAACGCAACCCCAGTGAAGCAATAAAGTCCAATGTTGATGGAGCCCAAGCAATCCTGTTAACAGGGCACTGGTAAAAATCCTGCTTCCACAGTGTCTTCTTCAAGAACAGGTACTGCAATCAAACATAATTAATCCATAATACATTCAATCTTCCTATAGTATTCTTTGAAAATTTGGGAGCTGCTTTATCAGGCCAGACTAAGAAGTATTATGCATTCATAACATTTGTTAAGGGTTCACATACTATTTTTATACATTTTTCGTTATTATATTCACGGGTTTCTGGTCTTTTGTTAATTTTCTCCATACCGTGAATCTCCTCTTTCTGCTTTATTAAACCCTGTTAAGCTTAACCAGGGTTTGTTCTTCACCATACCAGCTTCCAGTACTGGCTTAATAGCTAGCTCTGGGCTGCGATCACACGCACAATTCGCCCTGACATAGGTACGAATGCTGGGCAGATTAAAGGAGCACGATTAGATGCCAACATCTGGCAAGCGCTCTACAGCCGTCAGCAACCCATTTTGCTCCGCCGCACACATGGAGTGAAAAAAACACCTCAGAAAGTCCAGTAGCAAACGGGTTGCTATGGGCCACAGATGGACTTTCCTGCGTCTGATCATGCCAGCCTGCTCCCATGGCATCGGGATAGTCTGATCAGGCTATCCCGACGCCATGCCGTTGTTTTTCCCCCTTCTCAGTATGTGCATCATCACATACTGTCATAGGAAGCCCTCAGGGCAGAGATGAGATTCAACAGTCCCCCATTTAAGCGAATCGGAAAACAATGGCAAACACACACACCCCTGACTCACCCGCGGTTGCATCTGATCACACAGTGGTGGGCTGTGCCCGCATCTACAAAACTCTGTGTGATCGCGCAGCTGCGGGTCAATTTCCTCCAGAGGAAATAGCCTCACTTCCCCCCCCCCCCCGCTTTATCTCGGGCGTGTGACCACAACCCTGGTTAGCATCAAGCATAGTTAACATCAATGCAATGTTACTCTTAACCACGGTTGAAGCTAGTGTAGGGATAGCATGAGAACAACAGGCTTGAGAAAGGAGTGCTCAGTCCCACTGACCACCTCTGATCCTTCGACCACAGTTTAGGGAACCAGACAATTACATCACCGCTGCCCTCAAACTTGCTTCTATACCTCAGGTCTGAAGAGGTTCAAGAGCCATACTAATTTAAAAAACTACAACAGAGAACAGCACATTCCTTCTCTTGTATACACAAGTGCTTCAATTCATCTTCTCATCAATGGGTTTTGGAAGCCGCACAGGCAACAGACGGGAAGCCACATGTAGTATAAATAAATGCAAATGGAGAAAGAGGCTAATCACAAAGCTCCTTGACCTCTCCGCTTTCCTTTTTAACTCATGCGTGCCATTCTCCCTAGCAAGGCAACATACAGAAATGACATTTCAAGCAACAGATTTAGCATGCAGCAGGCTCCCAAAGTCAATTTCTGTTGCAGGTTTTTTTTTTTTTAAAGGCGCAAAAATGGCATTAACCAGACTGATAACAAACTTGCTAAGTGCAACATTCCTGCAAACCACGCTTTGGCAGAATGTGAAGGGAATCTGCGAAGCAAAAGATAACAACTCATGCGCTTTGGAAGTGCGCTCGCTCTACATTTAATAATCTCTTGGAATTATTGCAGGAAACTACACGCTTGTGGTCGCCGTCCAATCCCACAAGCCGTGCTGGATTCAAATGGCAGCAACGGCAAACAGCATGAGAGAGAAACCAGAATTCATCTGTAAATGAAATCCAATCTAGGAATGTCTTTTTTAAAAAAGAAAAGAAAAGAAAGAAATTAACAACATTTACCTGATCAAGTAACACTGTCGTCAAGAGCTGGGGAGAGGCAGGGGCAGATGAGCAAATGGAAACAGAACAGAAATTGCAGCCCTTTCAGGATCGAAAGCCGGCGCTCAGATGGGCCAATAAAATCCAAGCAGAGTCTAAGAAATCGCCCTGATTGTTTTGCGTAAAAAAAAAAAAAAAGCAACAAGACCAAGTAGAAATTCAACATCTGCTGCATTTCCCTACAGCAAAGACAGGAGTGTCAACTGCTCAGAGAAAAAAAAAAAGTCTGCCTAACTGGTATTTCTCTTCTGGCTTTGAAGACAGTCATGAAAAAACAAGTGGCAAATATCAGCTTTTTCACCTCTTGGCCTTCGGTTTGCACCAATCTTACTTTGCACTACTGGGCCCCACCCACACAGCGTTAAGATACTACGCAATCACTGTGAATTAGGCAGCCGTTTGCAACTGGATTGGCTCCCCTGCCCAGGAAAAACCAATTCTCAATCACTGCTATAGAGCAATAGAACAAATTTTGAGTCTAGTGGCACCTTTGGAGCCAGTTTGGTGTAGTGGTTAAGTGCGCGGACTCTAATCTGGGAGAACCGGGTTTGATTCCCCACTCCTCCACATGCACCTGCTGGATGACCTTGGGCCAGCCATAGCTCTGTACCAGCTGTTCTCTCAAGGACAGCTTGGGAAAGAGCTCTCTCAGCCCCACCTACCTCACAGGGTGCCTGTTGTGGGGAGGGGAAGAAGAAGAAGAAGAAGAGGAGATTGGATTTATACCCCGCCCTCCACTCCCCAAGGGAGTCTCAGAGTGGCTTACAAACTCCTTTCCCTTCCCCTCCCCACAACAGACACCCTGTGAGGTAGGTGGGGCTGAGAGAGTTCTTTCCCAAGCTGTCCTTGAGGGAACAGCCGGTACAGAGCTATGGCTTGCCCAAGGTCAAGCCAGGTGCAAGTGGAGGAGGGGGGAATCAAATCCGGTTCTCCCAGATTAGAGTCCGCGCACTTAACCACGACACCAAACTGGCTCTGGAAGGGAAAGGAGTTTGTAAGACGCTCTGAGACTACAAGTGAAGGGCGGGGTATAAATCCAATCTCTTCTTCTTCTCTTCTTCTTCTTCTTTAAGACCAACAATGGTTCATTCAAGGCATGGAAGATAACAGTCCATACATATAGGCAGATTCCTCTACATAGGTGAACAGCAGATTAGCATACAACTTAATGAAGGTGTTTTGACATATGCAAAGACTAAACAGTTACCTTCACCATTCCAAAGTATTTGAGGAAGTGTGCATGCACACAAAAGCTCATGCCTTGAATGAACCACTGTTGGTCTTAAAGCTGCCACTGGATTCAAAATTTGTTCCACTGCTCCAGACCAACACAGCTGCCCCACCCGAATCTATGCTACAGAGCAGGTGTGGCCAAACTTGCTTAATGTAAGAGCCACACAGAGTAAACGTCAGATGTTTAAGAGCCACAAGACATGCACAAATATTGCACACACATTTTTACTGAAAGATATGCAAATTTGCTTTTTATTAACATTAAATGAGACTGCCAAAAATAACAACAAAAGGGGAAAAACAGATATTGTTAATTATATTTATTTCTCCAATGATATTTATTTGTTTGCTAATGATATTTATGTGTCAGAAAGAGAGAGAGAGAGAGAGGTGGAAAGAAAGAATGAAAGAGGTGGAAAGAAAAAAGAGAAAGAGAGAGAAACAAAGAAAGCAAATAGATGGGGGAGGGAGGGGGAGGGATGAAGGAAGAGAGGCAGAAAGAGAGAGAGAGAGAGCAAATAGATGGGGACCCTTTCGGGAGCCGCCCAATGTGTGTTAAAGAGCCACATGTGGCTCCCAAGCCACAGTTTAGCCACCCCTGCTACAGAGCAATGACAGCACAGTATTAAAACCCTACATGGATGCAGCCCTGGTTTTAAACTTCTGCTGAAGCATCGTTGCCCACGCGAAGCTATCGATTCAGTTTCATCATATGTTACTGTTTCTGGACATCTGAACGCTTGCCTGCCTCAGAAACCTCACTGAGAGCTAGCATGCTGACTCATTAAACAACTAAATACATAAATGAATTTTAGCAGCTGGAAGATTCCACAACTCTTCCCCTCCATTCCAGATAGTCACTCTTTCCCTTTGTGTCAAGCCAGCAAATATGTTTACATGTTACTTTCCTTTAAAACGGATGGCCATCGAATGTTCTGCAAGCAGAAAAACTTTTCTGTGTCAGCTTCCCCTGGGCTGAAAATATGAAGTTTTTTGTTCGAGTCAGCACACAGAGCAGTATATGAATTTTTGCTTTACTTCTTCCTCCATTTACACTAGACTTAGTCGGAGGAGGTCACTTCAGTCCTGCTAGTCTCTCCTGTATGGAAAATTATGCATCTCCGTTCTCTGCATTGTGACAGTTACGACAAGGGAGCAACCAGCAGCTCACCTGGGGTGAGGAGAAACTGTCCCCAGGGAAGTAAGCAAGGACCAGCAACTAACTCCTCCCTGGCGATACCAGTTCTCTTTCCCTAAGACCAAAAAGAAGGTAACCTTCAAGACCAGGAAAAGAAACTTTGATCATCTTGGGGAGAACAGTTCCCTTTCCAGGGGATCTCAACTTTTGAGAGCGAGAGAAACTGTGGAGCTACTTTGAATTTAAATACATGAGCCAACAAGACTCACCGGAAAGACAATAATGCTAGGAAAAGCTGGAGGCAGAAAGAAAAGAGGAAGACCCAACATGAGATGGACTGACTCAATAAAAGCAGCCACAGCCTTCAGTTTGTAAAACCTGAGCAAGACTGTTAATGATGGGAGATTTCAGAGGTCATTAGTTCACGGGGTCAACTTAAATCAGACTTGAAGGCATGTAACACAGAGAGAACAGTAAATCCCAAACCGTGTCTTAGTAAACAAACTGGATACCTATTGAAAAGCTCCCATAAGCCACAAAGCATATCTCTACAGCAAAGATTGCTGCCATGTCTCTGCATGAGTCGCTGGTGCTAGGGATGGGTATGGACCGAATAAATGGAGGTTCGTATAGGTTCACGGATTTCACGAACCACCAACCACCATGGACCTCTCTATTTAACGAACCAGTTTGTGGTTCGTGAGTTCGGGATGTGGCAGAACACCCATCCCACAATGGACTAGAGATGTCAAACTTGCAGCGAGTCTCCAGCTGACTCTCTTCTACCTGCCTACCAAGTTTGGTGAAAATTGGATGGGGGGGGGCGTTAAGTTACAGCTGAATTACGGCCGCCCAAAGTAGGTGCCTTCAAGAAAGTGCTAACCCCACTGCTCAAACTAATGAGGCTGACTGCAAGTCCCTTCCAGCTCCCTTCCCAGTCTCTGCTCATCTAACTTTTTCTCTCTAACATCTTCTCTTCTGATCTTCTCTCCCTGACTGCCTGCTACGAAGTTAGCAGAACTGCCTGTGAGCTGGGTATATATGTAGTCTGCTTCCACAGAGCAGAACGGGAGCTCTCTTATTGGCAGCCAGAGCTGCCTGTCAAGCTTTGGAGGGCAGTATTGGTGTTTCCAGGACTGTAGAAGGGCAGTAGAAGTCCATCCCCCCCCCCACCCTGTTGCTTTGACACCTAATGCCTTGGCGCTGGGTTGTCTGGCCCGAACCGTCCCCACAGACCTCCGCAAAACCCATGGCAGTCCACAGGTGGTCTGTCAAAACTACAAACGCACATACGGACCACGAACCGGGCCCCCGTCCATGACAAGATTTGGTCCATCATCCAGACCATGCCTGCCCATCCCTAGTCTCTACACCACTTTTTCCTCCTTCCAATCTATCAAGAGTTGCATTCAGATCAGTGAATCACGCAGACATGTTTGGCAGAAAGATAAATCTTGGTCCAAACAAAAAGAAGAAGCCTTTTGGGCTGTAACTGCAAAGCATGCCTCCGGTTTTAATCCTGGAACCAAAGCATAGTTAAATGATCAGATGTTCCGGATACACTGGAGCAGACCGCACAATCGCATCTCATCATCAAATGGGGATTGGGTAAAAGGCTTTACCATTATATTACAACATTGCTACAGGGCTTTTTTTTTTCCTGCTATGGTTTTTTTTTAAAAAAAGATCACATCCAATGTCTCGAGAAAGATAAGAGCTAGTTGTGAACTTAAGCCAGGAAAGAGGCGCAGAGAGAAATCTGCCAAGAGGCTGCTTGTGTAGAAATCATGAAAGAAAGCCTGGATGGGAAATGGTCTAACACAGAACTGGAATAGAAATCCAGACAGCTGTTTTAGTCATCACAAGTGCACTTGGAACGAAAAAGGAAAGCGGGGGGGGGGGGGGGGCGACACATTTTAAGAACTGTAATTGGAGTGAGAACGAGGTTTACTGAAGCAATGCTTTTCTAAAAAAAAATAGTACAGCACGCTCACATTGCAAATGCTGGGGGGGGGGGCTGAGATGTTAGGGTGCACCACAGGTAGTGAAGGTTAAAAGAAGACCCTGAATGGGGCCAAGCTGGATTTAGAAAGAGAAACTGGTGTAAATCTGTTGAAGGAAAGGAGGGAAGTGTTATACAGAGGCAGATGTGACATGTTTGGAGCAGTGGGGGTACTCTGGGGGTGCTGAATCCAAACCTATTAATTCCTTTCCAGAGTCAAGCTCTTTTAAAAAGTCACACACAAACAAGTTTAAAGCAGAAACTAGCTATGCCAATTGGCTAGCCCTCAGTGACCTCACCAAGGCAGCTGATTGGCTGGTCCTCAACAACATCCCCATAGTCAACTGACTGGCTTGCCTTCTGTGACATCACCAAGGCAGCTACTTCTTCCCCCAGCCCTCCCCAAAACAATCTTCAGGGCAATTTTTCATTTCTTAAAAACAAGTTTGCCTTTCAAGTGAACAAGACAAACAGAAGTGTATAAATACATGAACATTCATGAGGCATTTCTTTAAAAAAAAAATTAAAGAGGAATCAGCTGTCTCAAAATGAAGAGAAAGAAGTGGGGGAAGAGGCTGTTAGCTAAGCAGTGTTTGATTTGCCAGTTATCTGTTATTACCCTACAAAGCAACTCACAATCAAACACGCATAGAATACAGTCTTGCAGATTTCAACGTTCAGTGGAAACATCCTTAATCAGAACAAACAGCTCCCCACAAATCTGCTTATGCTATACAAAAGGGAACTACATCTCTTTGCATTTACAACAAGCCAGGTTAGGAATGCAACCCAAAGTGTGATGGAGGGGGGGGGGGGGTCCCAAATCTTATCCCAAAGGCTGTCCTGCAGGATAGGAGCTACTACAGAAAAAGGACGTCGGATCAAACTAAGACTAACAGTCCCCTCTGAAAGGAAGGCATTCTGAGGTAGGGCTGGGAAACCACTTCTACTGTTTTCTAGAAAACCTACAGGAGAGGCTGTGGCTCTGTGTTAGAGGCTCTGCTTTGCATGCAGAAGGTCCCAGGTTCAGTCCCCGGCATCTCCAGTTAATAGGACCAGGCAATAGGTCACGTGGAAGACCTCTCTCCCTAAGACCCTGAAGAGCTGATGCCAGTCTGAGTAGACAATATTGACCTTGATGGACTGATGGTCTGATTGGGCATCTGGAAGCTTTAGGCATTCATGCATTCAAGTCCACCAACACCTCAGAGACCTAAAAGATTTGCAGGGTATAAGGTTTCCAGAGTCAAAGCTACCTTTGTCAGATGAAGGGAGCCTTGACTCTCAAAAGCTTATACCCCGAAAGCCTCATCAGTCTCTAAGGTATTACTGGACTCCAATCAAGCTCCTCTACCGCAGATCAACACGGCTACCCTCCTGAACTAATTTACTAGACAGACAGAGAAGCAGCCTACATCTCTCTCCGGTATGCCGTGTACATTTTCCCGGGCATTCGAGTGAGCCTCTCCCTGCAGCCAGAAATGGTTCAGTCCAGGTACAGTACCACAGCCCCGTTTCTCACAAAGCCCAGGCTGAAATCCGCCATGCCAAATGCACGATCCGGCATCCGTCCCTGCCCAGCCTCAAATCAGGGACGGGGACCGGCAAGGACAGACGTGTGCCAAGATTCCCCGCACACATCTGTACAATCTAGCATGAAGACAGCATTCCCAGCCTGGAGGGAGGGGGAGGGGGAAGATTCCAGGCCATCTGGACATGCCCCAGGTTATTCAGCCTTTGGGGACCTCTGAAGAAACACGATTTAGCCACCCCGGAACTGGCTATGTGAAGAAGACCAAGCTGTGCTGGCAGACTTCCCCCAAGCCAGCTGGCACCGGAGGGAGGCTGCATTCTGGCTTCCCCAAGCCTGAAACGCAGTGAGAGACACATGCCAGCTGTGTTTGCAAACAAGCCAAGTTTAATGAGGCTCCGGCAAGAGCATTCAAATGTGCGCTACAAAAATTTCCATGCTTCCTGCTTTTGCTCGCCAGAAACACAGAGAAAGACAGACAGGCTCCTTGACAGGGTTCCCCCCACCCCTTATTTCTTTTGTTCCTCAAAGCAGTTTTAAAATCACAGTGCTTGCGGAAAGAAAACTGAAGTTTCTCTCTCCTGCGTTTAGTTCTTCGAAGGGCCAGTGAATTCTGGTGGCCACTAACTAACTTAAAGACCTACTGGCTGAAAAGCCGAACGGTTCACGCAGTCCAGCTTGGTTGCTGACAGTGGGAGGCCTCTGGGAAATTCACAGAACATGGAAGCAAGACCCCACCTAAGGGTTGCCAACTCCACGTTAGGAAACTCCTGGAGATTTGGGGGTGGAGCTTGAGGACCACAGGGGAGAGATCTCGAAACTGTTGTAAACCGTCCTGAGCCCCATTGGGGGGAAGGTGGTATAGAAATAGAGATGATGATGATGACGATGACAACAACAACAACAAAAACAACAATGCTACAGAGTCCACCTTCCAAAACTGCCAGTTTCTCCTGGGGAACTGGTCTCTGTCATCTGGAGATCGCCTATAATTCTGGAAGATCTCCAGATCTCAAGGTGGCTTACAAAACTATAATCTTAAAAAAAAAATAGTATCCAATCTAAACACAAAGAAAAAGCAGGAATAGGCCCTAAACTTCACCTTGGTTTTAAGCTCCAGAGACTTGCTCTGTGTGGTTTCAAAAATACATCCCTGGAGTCTTCCCTGTTACATAGCGCCATCCCCAAAATGGCCAGCAGAGGAACTGCACCAGAGATCAGATGGCTGGAGGGAACCAATGAGAACTGTCCTGGAGATACGAAGATACTACCTCCATATTAGATTCAAGTCCAGTAGCAAATTAGAGACCAACAAGATTTTTTGGGATACCTTGTTAGTCTGTAAGATTTGGGGGTAGAAGCTTTCTAGAAAGCTCTTCCCCCCCCCCAAATTTTGTTGGTCTCTAAGGCACCACTGGACTCAAATCCAGTTCTACTAGAGACCAACATGGCTACCCTCTGGAATTAACATCATACTGGGCCTTTCGTCAGAGCAACCTGTAAGGGCTGCGGGAATTCTGCTAGCTGTAGGTCGCGGGAAAGAAATCCGAGCTCTCATGTGCATAAACTAACTTAAAATTTCCTACTGGTTCTGTCACTCTTTCAGGGTGGGAAGGCAGCATGGTATAGCCCGATCTGGTCAGATCTTGGAAGGTAAGCAGTGTCGGTACTTGGATGGGAGACCACTGAGGAAGGCCTTGCAGAGGAAGGCAATGGCAAACCACCTCTGCTTCTCGCTAGTCTTGAAAACCCCTCACTGGGGTTACCATAAGTTGGCTGCGACCTGCTGGCACTTTACACACACTGTCGCTCTCTGACACATCTGAATCAAAAGATGGGGGGTATTACGCTAAAGAGCCCACACTTCCTTAACGGTACTCCGTACTGGCCCTCACCAGCTTAGTTTCACAATCCTGGCGGTTCCTGACCCTTCCCATCCTGAGACCTTACTCCTTGGACGGGCCCATGTTTCTGGCACCTTGCTGGATCCTGACCATGCCCCCACCAAACCAGCAATTGTGCCCGTAGATCCTGAATGTGGGTCTGGCCCAGCTATCTGATCTCTGAATCTCATTCTGGACCACCCAACCCTACCTGACCAAATTCATACCTCGCTGCTACACCAGGAGGATAGACACAAGGGGATTCCTAGCACCTACCAAAGCTTTCAAGAATCAGGTCCTGGATTTCTCTTTCTAGTTTCTCGTTTGTTTCCTTTGCGCAACCGTGCAGGGCCCCCAAATACGGTGCCTGTGACCTCTTTCCTGGTGCCCCACTGATATCTTTCCTTGCACCCAACAAGTGTTTTTTTTTAGAAAGTGGGCAGGGTCAGTTGGGGCTACAAAGTGCCCAACAGGGCTTCTGATGGGCCCCTGGAGACTTGATGGGCTGCGCAGATTTTTTAAAATGTTGCTTCGGCAGCAGCTGCCACCACAGCACGAGTGTGACTCACTGACCTCTTTCCTGGTGCCCCACTGATATCTTTCCTTGCACCCAACAAGTGTTTTTTTTAGAAAGTGGGCAGGGTCAGGTGGGGCTACAAAGTGCCCAACAGGGCTTCTGATGGGCCCCTGGAGACTTGACGGGTTGTGCAGATTTTTAAAAATGTTGCTTCGGCAGCAGCTGCCACCACAACACGAATGTGACTTGAAGGCAAGCTGTGGCAGCCACTGTATAACTGGCTCTGCCTCCTATGGCAGCCATTTTGTGGCTGCCATTTTGTGGCTGCACCCATCATGCTCTATCAGAAGTCTAAAGATGCCCACAGGCTCAGAAAGGTTGGGGACTTCTGCAATAGTGTTTGTTCTCCAACTACTACCTGCCTTGCACGGTTTTCCATTAAGAATGAGAAAAGGGGGTTTAAAGAATCCCGAACTTTCAGGGAGAAAAGGGGGGAAGGGAAATGCACCTTTCCTGACCTCAAGCAGTATACATATCTGAGATATTCATACACGTTGCCCCAATGCACACTGATATGAGCATAAAGAAACAGCCACCAGTCGGGGGGGGGGGGGGGTGTTTGTGCTTCTTTGTCCTGTGCACTGAATTCTGAAATTTCCCCAGCACTTAGCGACAAGGATGCATGAAATGCTGTATGCCCTTGACACCCGCTGGCTTTTCTGGAGTCCATTAGGCGACAGTACTTCTGTCCTTTCAATAATGGAGAGGAAACAAAATAATCAGAACGAGTATTTTCGTTTTCAGAGTCACTAAGCGCGCCAAGACCGAAGTGATTAATCATCAAGCACAGCGCAGGCTTTCCTGGAATTCCGTTAACTATCTATCACTAAATCCCATTATTCACTTAATACTTTATAATCAGGAGATCTGAAGAGTGACAGGCTCTTTGTGCAGATTACACCCACTCGCCAAAAAAAAGCCTTTAGATTCTCCTGAATACCTACATAATTAGGTATCGTTCACACCTACTGATACATCACTTTCGCTGAAAAACAACTTGGGGGAAATCATAGAATCACTGAGTTGGAAGATACTCCAGGGTCATCTAGTCCAACCCCCTACACAATGCAGGAAATTCAAAACTACCTCCCCACACACACTCCCAGTGACCCCTGCTCCATCCCCAAAAGATGGTTAAAAAAAAAAACGCTCCAGGATCCCTGGCCAAACCAGCCTGGAGAAAATTGCTTCTTGACCTCAAAGTGGCAACCGGCATTTTCCTGAGTTACACACCCAGAAAGGGCCATAAGAACTAAGCACGGATGCATCCCTTCCTGCCCTCCCTCTCACGATCTGCCTAAGTTCACAGAATCAGCACTGCTGTCAGATGGCCATCTAGCCTCTGTTTTGAAAACCTCCAAAGAAGGAGAGCCCACCACCTCTGTTCCACTAAGGAACCACTCTAACTGTCAGGACATTCTTCCTAATGCTTAGCTGAAAACTCTTTTGATTTAATGTCAATCATTTGGTTCTAGTCCGACCATCTGGGGCAACAGAAAACAACTCTGCACCATCCTCTATATGGCCTTGAAGATGGTTATCATATCACCTCTCATTCCTCTCCTCTCAAGGCTAAACTGGGGGAAGGGCCATAGCTCAGTGGGAGAACTCATGATTTGCATGCAGAAGGACCCAAGTTCAGTACCTGGCATCTCCAGTTAAATAGTTTCAAGTAGCAGGCAAAGAGCTTCTGCCAGTCAGAGCAGGCAATACTGACAGAGAGGGATCAACAACCAGTTTCTGTCCATAAGAAAAACTCAATCATCATCACTGTACGGTACCATACCATGTAGCCTAACAGGGCACACCAAAGCAGAGAAAGTTACACCTTTTTAAGCCCACTGACTTCAATGGACTTAGGTAGAACTGTTGGGCACAGTACTACATGCAACAACAGCTGAACCAACCTTTCAAATGAGATTCTGACCCATATATTAACCACTACTCCTCTAGTGGCTGCTTTCAGCTAAAAAAGAAAATAAAACAATTAAAAGTACACAACCCCAAACACCATATTTTGAACCCAAAGCTACACATCTCAAATCCTGTAACATTAAAAAATAATAATAAAACTGGAAGTCGCTAGCACATCATTAAAAACAAAAACATAGGCAGCATTAAAACAATCATTATAATCATTAAGACTCAGAGTCAGCAAAACACTAGAATATTCGGCACAACGAAAACGAACTCGACATTCAGAATTTCAGACAGAGGTACGGAAAGGTGGGGAAAACAGATTAAGTCTTTAACCAGCACTGCAGAGCTGACAAATCAGGGCCAGTGAGGAGGTATCCAAGGGGAGAATGTACCAGGTTCAAGGTGCCACAACCAAAAAGACTGTGTTTTTAGGGATCACCCCCACCTCTTCAAGAGAGGAAGGCGGCAAAGCAGAGCCTCAGAACTGTCCCTCTCACTGGTGGCGAACAAGATATAAGATGCAGTCTGATATGTTGGGCAAAAGTGCACACAGTTCGAGAGGAACTGCTCGATCCTTAAACCTGTCCTTATTTTCTTATCAAATTCTCCCCATCACCAAGTTCTTTTGTCATGTTTGGTATCAGAGCTCAGCTGAGGGGGGGGCACAAACAGCAAGGAATTTAGCCATACAGGAAGTGGGGAAAAATTAGTGCCTTCCCCTAACCCTGCTGTGCTTTACGCATACTTGGGGCACACCCTGACTTCAAGACTCAGGTCAGATGCTGTCATGAGTTGTTTAGCTGAGGCCATACTTATACATGATATGGAACAAGGAGTTGTTTATTTATTGAGTACATTTTTATCCCACACTTTCTCCAAGAAGCTCAAGGCAGCTTATGTTGTTCTCTTCTCCTCCACATTATCCTCAGAACAGCCCAGTGAGGCAGGCTAGGCTGAGAAAGAGTGACTGGCCCCAAGGCCCCCCGGAGGAGAAGGAGGAAGAGGAGGAAGAAGAAATAGAAGAGGAGGAGGAGGAAGAGGAGGAGCTGGGTTTCATACCCTATTTTTCTCTACCCTAAGGACTCTCAAATCAGCTTACAATCGCCTTCCCTTCCTCTCCCCCGAAAGGCACCTTGTTGAGGCGGGGGGGGGGGGCTGAGAGAGTTCTGAGAGAACTGTGACTGGCCCAAGGTCACCCAGCAGGCCTCATATGGTGGAGTGGGGAATGAAACCCGGTTCTCCAGATTAGAGACCACCACTCTTAACCATTAAACCATACCAGCTATTGCCCAGGCTAGTGAGAGCCAGTTTGGTGTAGTGGTTAAGTGCGTGGACTCTAATCTGGGAGAACCGGATTTGATTCCCCACTCCTCTACTTGCACCTGGCTGGATGACCTTGGGCAAGCCATAGCTCTGGACCAGCTGTTCCCTCAAGGACAGTTTGGGAAAGAGCTCTCTCAGCCCCACCTACCTCACAGGGTGTCTGTTGTGGGGAGGGGAAGGGAAAAGGAGTTTGTAAGCCACTCTGAGACTCCCTTGGGGAGTGGAGGGCGGGGTATAAATCCAATCTCTTCTTCTTCTTCTTCTTCTTCTAGTGTGACCTTGTCAGATCTTGGCTGCTAAGCAGGGTCAGCCCTAGTTAGCATTCCAATGGGCAACCACCAAGGAATTCCAGGGTTGCTATACAGAGGAAGGCAATGGCAAACCACCTCTGGGTACAGCTGGGATTTGAACTTGGGCCTCACAGATCCTCATTCAACATCCTAACCATTATACCACCAATCTATGAATCAGGCTTCTGTGAAGCAGGAGCCTTATAAATTTGAGGATGGTGTTAAAAGTTACATTTTGGGGGGGTCGAATTTAATGCATTCTAGAACAGCCTCGGCACAAGAAAAAAATTATTTCATTGCTTCTCCCCCTCCAAAAGACTTCCTTTAAAAAAAAAATGCACAAACACCAGTCAGGTTAATGAGAAAGAACTGGTTCCTGTCAAATAAAACAGCAGTCTGTCTCAGCCAAAGAAAAATAAAGGAGGGAAACCAGTAGGTCATTACAGCTACAGCTGTATAAACTAAAAGGTACATTCCTCGGGGAACTTCATCCTGAGAGCTGCGCAAGAGCAGAGAGTTGCTTTAATGCACCTCTCGCAAAACAAGGTCCCCATAGTCCCGGACAAGCAAAGGAAGTATTATTTTGCACAGTGCATAACTGACATGGGATTCATAGATGCAAGGTAACAGCTCTGAAGAAAATGTATGGAAACACGGTCTATTGGTGGTTAGAGCTGCAGTAGAAAAGCGGGTCAAATGTTGGACTCAGGAACGGGGAGAGAAAAGTTCAAATCTCTGCTTGCTGTTCTCCATTTAACATGTTGGGTTGGATCCAGACTAAATTTCCCGCTAACGGAAGGGGAGGTTTATTTTCCATTGATTCGCCTCTCTTGCTGCAGGCCCCCCCCCCAATCTGTCCTTCATGCTATTACTTGAAGACACCCCCCCTCCCAAAAGTAGCATTTTGGGGAGATCGATGGGTTGCAGCAGAAGGGCTGGGGGGGGGGGGCAGAAAAGGAGGCGGCGTGGTTCGGCAGTAGAGCATCTTCTTGGCATGCAGAAGGCCCCAGGTCCAATCCCCAGCATCTCCAGTAGGTTGATGTGAAAGACCCTGGAGAGCCGCTGCCAATCAAAGTAGACAGTACTGACTGTGATGGACCAATGGTCTGATTCATTATAAGGCAGCTTCATGTGTTCTTCTCCACTTACGGAAGTGCCTTGGGAGAGCAGAAGGTTTAGTCTGGAGCCAACCCATTGTCTCGGATTGCCATAAGGGTTAAATGAAAAGTAGAGACTACCGGTCAGCACCTTCCTCTCACTGAAGGAATCCTTCTCATAGAAAGGTACCTTTGGACTAAACAAGGTAAAAAAAGAAAGAAGCTAAACCTAGGAAAGCTAACTGCGAAGCACTGTTGTCCCTGGCGAGAGCCAGTGTGGTTTAGTGGTTAAGAGCAGTGGACTCGGATCTGGAGAACCAGGTTTGATTCCCCACTTCTCCTCCTCCACGTGAAGCCAGCTGGGTGATCTTGGGCTAGTCACAGTTCTCTCAGAACTCTCTCAGCCCCACCTACCTGCCTGTTGTGGGGAGAGGAAGGGAAGGTGATCGTAACCCGCTCTGGGACTCCTTCAGGTAGTGACAAGCAAGGTAAAAAAACCAACTCTTCTCCTCCTCCTCCCTACTCTGGACTTTCACATGCTGCCAGATTGCACCCCTGAAAACTGTTCTCAAATGTACAGGGCTCCATACAGATGTTTACTGTTTCATAAGCACTACCGCAAGTAATAAAAATACTAAAGAACTGACATAGTGTTTGTAGCTACAACAACCTTCTAAGGTACCTTCTCAGAATTATTATCCCATCACTGTAGAGAAGGACCTGAATGGCCCAGGGTAGCCCAGTCTTGTCAGATGAAGAAGAAGAAGAAGAAGAAGAAGAAGAAGAAGAGATTGGATTTATACCCCGCCCTTCACTCACTTGGAGTCTCAGAGCGGCTTACAAACTCCTTTCCCTTCCCCTCCCAACAACAGACACCCTGTGAGGTAGGTGGGGCTGAGAGAACTCTTTCCCAAGCTGTCCTTGAGGGAACAGCTGGTACAGAGCTATGGCTTGCCCAAGGTCACCCAGCAGGTGCAAGTGGAGGAGTGGGGAATCAAACCCGGTTCTCCCAGATTAGAGTCTGCGCACTTAACCACTACACCAAACTGGCTACACCTAACTGGATCTTGGTAGCTAAGCAGGGTCAGCCCTGGTTAGTACTTGCACAGGAGACCCCCCCCCAAGGAAATCCAAGGTTGCTACATAGATGCAGGCAATGGCAAACCACCTCTGATTCCCTATTGCCTTGAAAACCCTGCAAGGGTCTCCATAAATCGGCTACGACTTGACGGCACTTCACACAGAGAGGGAGAGATACTGTAACAGAGATGGGAAGAAAGGAAACCGATTCATTATTTTGAAGAGAAACTATAGAAAACGCAACTCTAATTGAGACTGGGGCTACACCTTGCCAGCCTGTGCAGTTCTGAGAACCAAAACCATCCCATCTCCCCATGTCCCATTTCTAGCCTCTTGCCCACCTAGCTTTTTTGCACTTCTCTCCCACCCCTTCTCCAAGGAGCTCACGATGGTAAACATGGGTTTCCTCTTCCTCCATTTTATACCCACAACCACCCTGTGAGGAAGCCTACATTGAGACTAACCAATGGGTCAAGTGCCTTCCCTTTTATGGGCTTCCCTAGCCCCACCCCCAGCTGGCCTGTATCCAACCCCCTTTCCCCTGCTCCACCTGGGAGGCTATAAAAGGAAAGGGAAGCCTGTCCTGCCTCATCCCCTTGCTGTCTGCCTCCCTGCCCTGCTCCTCAAGTCTGCCTTGCCTTCGGACCATGCCACTCTCCAACACTGCCAGGTCCCTGGCTGCCTCCCTCTGCTGGTCTTCCTCACATGGGTAAGTCAGGCCCCCAGCTGTCCCCAGTTTGGGTGGGGTTGTCGGGGCTGGGCATCAGTTCCCAACTACTGGATATTGCACCATTGTTGCATTGCAACGATCATTTGCGACTGGATTTTCGTTCATGGACTAGATAATCCAGTTGTAAATTGTTGCTATTGTGACAGAGATTGCAATACCCAATAAGGGGTGGATGCAGCCCCAGCTGTAAATTATTGCTATTGCACACTGACTGTGCAATAACCAACAAGGGGTGGCTGCAGTCCCAGCTACAGATTATTCCTATCGTGTACTGATCATACAATACCCAATGAGGTGTGGATGCAGCCATGGGCGTCAACTACGGGGGGGCTCGAGGGCTCGAGCCTCCCCCGAAATTTCCCGGGGGGGGCTCAGCCACCCCCGGCAAAATGCTCGCCCAGCCGGCCATCGCCACCTCTCCTTCACCCCCAGCCTGCCCTGCCTCCCTGAGGCGGGGGGGGGGAGAGAGGCGGCGGGGACATAGTCGCCCGCGCGCTTCGCGCGGGCGGCAGTCCCGGCCAGCTGGCTGCCGTCGCGGGTCTGCCTCCCTGGGCCGGGGGGGGGGGAAACGGAGCGGCCGGGACATAGTCGCGCGCGCGCTTCGCGCAGGCAGCAGTCCCGGCCAGCTGGCTGCCGCCGCGGGTCTGCCTCCCTGGGCCGGGGGGGGAAGGAGCGGCAGAGACATGGTCCCGTGCGCGCGCGTGCGCTTCGCGCGCACGCACGAGAGAGCCCCTGCCCCCCCCCGGGGATTTAGAAAGTCAACACCCCTGGATGCAGCCACAAGCACCTATCAACCAGATCATCTGTCTGAAGCAGTGTTCCCTCTAAGCTGAGTTAGTGTGAGCTAGCTCACAGTTTTTTAGCCTCTGGCTCACACATCTTTGTCTTAGTTCAGGAAGGAGGGCTCCAGATCAGACTCATTTAGGCAGCAGCCAAATCACTCGCTCACAACTTTAATGCCAGTAGCCCACAAAGTTGAATTTTTGCTCACTCGACTCCACAGCTTAGAGGGAGCATTGGTCTGAAGCCCTAGTTATTTCCACAGACAAGACAGACATCTTTCATACAAGGCTACACCAGCTCTTGTGCACACTGTGAGAAGACAATTGATGCTGCCTTTAGGTGGCACCCTGGAGACAATCTAGAATTACAGGCACACATTCCATATTGAAAATGTACATCTGGGGCCTTGGTGATGTGGCATTTTTTATTTATTTATTTTTGACATTTTTACCCTGCCCTCCCCGCAAGCAGGCTAATTTTACAATTAGCATGTGCAAGATCCCTTTTAATTGCAGTCTAGCATCTACTGCACATGGCTAGTCAGAAATACCAGCCACCTTTGAGTTGGCACCTCTTCCGCCAAACTCCGCTGCCGTTTTGGAAACAGACAACCCATAAAGTTCTCAACAGCAGAAGAGGACCTCACGAAATGCTCAGGGACCCCAGTCGTAACCTCATAACGTCCAGTTCATTGATGTGCTAATGCGCTGCAGATCCTCCGTCCTCAAGCCGAGAAACCGGAGAGGCAAAAATTTATGAGAAGGCACCCTGTCCCAGTGGGTGGGAAAATAGGTGTCGATTGAAAAGAAATCTGATCTGGAGTGGAAAGCACTCTCTCATTTTTTTGAGACTGTGAAAAAGACAAAACATTTCCCCACCCTGCCAAACAAAGATTAATTCAGATTTTTTTTTTTGTCTTAAGTAAAGAAGATCTGCATGTGTTATTGCAAACCTAGAGGCTTGTCGGAACAAGCAAGATATAATCCAGTATCCAACAGTACATGCAGAATTTCGAATTTGTGGCATGGACAAAGATAACCTGGTAACAGAATGTGGCATTCGGCATGTGTGTGATACGATAAACCCGAGTTTAAAAAGGTCTAAGCCTTCCCTCAGTCATATTTAATGAATACAGTATAAAATATATGAATATGTACTCTGATTTATATAGACATATACATACGTATTATATTACGTATTTATCTAGTCCTAAAAACACTTTTCTGGGGGTAAGCCCCAATGAATAAGACAGGACTTACTTTGGGGTACACACTTAGGGATTACTCCTTAAATCACCTATGACGGGAAAGCAACATTTTGAGAAAGTGAGACTGCCTAATACACAGTAGTCACCCTGTATATGTCTTTAATCAAAGTATGGATTCTTCCTCCTCTCTGTTTTTCTGCGGGGATTCTGTCTGGGGACTTCAACCCAACTGAGGATTGCAAGAATGGAACCGGGGGGCAGTAGTTCTTCCAGAACAATTAACACAGAGAACAATACTAATGATTTTGTGCAAAAGGACACTCAAGCATCAAATAATCTTCCTAAGTAGCCTACGAACTGTTTCAAGCACATTTACGGGCAGCACACTAGATAGACGAGGAGACCATAATGTAGGCCCAAAATAGGAATTTGGAGAAGAGAACTGGATGGTATAGCCCTGGTTTAAGGCATCCGGTATTTTGTGCTGAAATCGTGTTTACCACTGCTTTTCTATAAGATATATAACCTAAGCATACATTTTGTTAATTTTTTAACTGCAGTTGTAAAGATGGGATTTCAACACTAACAACCTCCACTAATGTTCCCTCTAAGCTGTGGAGTCTTGTGAGAAAAAATTCTACTTTGCGAGCTACTGGCATTAAAGTTGTGAGCGAGCGATTTGGCTACTGCACAAATGAGCTTGCTCTGGAGCCGTCCTTCCTGAGCGCAGACAAAAATGTGTAAGCTGAAGGCTAAAAAACTGTGAGCTAGCTCACACTAACTCAGTTTAGAGGGAACACTGCGAAGGATTAGTTCGCACAAATGCCTATGTGAGTCTGCATTACACAATGGCATTTGTCAGGTTTTTTTAAAATCCAGGCAGACAAGAACTGACAACATCATAAGTTTGGAAAGGTTTACACTACTGGTTTGTGTAAAATATGGTTATATTTGTAGGCTGCCTTTCCACCCAGCTTTGTCTACCCACAAAAGCTGGATTGTCTGTGCCACCCTACCACAAATGATTATGGAAGGAATAGTAGTTTTGGAATCTAAATGGCCATGAATGTAGGCTAGAACACATATTTATCATTGTGTGCCTCGTTACAGCGACATCTATTGGCACAATACAAGCATTACAGAAATCTGAAATATCAAACGAGGGAAGAAGCAACCGTGCGTTCTCACCTTATCCCTATTCAGGCCATCAGTGTGCCACAAATGCCCTACACATAAGAACATGTGGGCTGTATAAAACTTTTCATGGAGTGGTTAAGATGCTGAACTGCAGACCAGAAGGTCGGTAGTTCAGCAGTTAGAGACCTGAGTGCTGCATGACAGAGTGAGCTCCTGTCTCTGGTCCCAGCTCCTGCCAACCTAGCAGTTTGAAAGCAAGAAATTGCAAGTAGATAAATAGGTACTACTTTGGTGGGAAGGTAACAGTGTTCCATGAGCCTCGGCGTCTAGTCATGCCGGCCACATGACCACAGAAACGTCCTTGGACTGCGTTGGTTCTTCAGCTTGGAAACAGATGAGCACCACATCCCTAGAGTTGTATTCGACTGGCTTTTGAGCAAGGGAAACCTTTACTTTTACCTAAAATGTGTTGACTGACTTGTACAACGTTTGTACTCGGATTCCATGTACCATAGCAAGAGACTGCCACAATGCATCAAATAAGCACCCAGGAAACTTAATGGTTATAGATATCAAAATCTGAATAGAATAAGTATAAGACAAAAAGAAAGGTCTTGTTTTCGTTCTGAAAGAAGGCAAGCCTTAACCAGATGAAGAGGGGAGGCTAAAGCAGAGGTTAACTTCAAGCAGTGTCAAGGCAGCCAGTTTGACATGTATTATAAAACTTTAGTGTGCCATAATGAATTTCTAAGGGATTCCATGGAAGTAGGTGGTTTATCCTATTCTTCAGAGTTACAGCCTACGATCTTGCACAGCTCCCAAGCTGCAGGGTCTTCTAAACTTCAGCATCCCTGAGGAAGTCATTAGTTAAATTATATTATCTGTAATTGCAACATTATCAACACAAATAAATACCTATATTGATCTGGACCTGCACAGGACACTTAGCTGCCTTAAGCAGAGAAAGGGAAAACTCACTGGCCAAATGCTATGCCCTGAAAAATTCAAGTGTGTCATACAAGGCATTACAAAGAAGAGGGAAATGTCACAAAAAATTGTAGATTAGCAACTTAGACGCTATTTTCCATCCTATTACATGTTCCAGTACAGACTTCAATGCCTTCTCCCTTTCTGATATGAAAGCTCAAGAACGATTCAGACCGAATAGGCTGAAAAGTCTTACGATACACCGGAAAAGCATAGAGGCCCATTCCCTGTCCCCTACACATAGCTGATAATGGGCAAAACAAGAGCATCACAGATATGGCCATGGGTGTCTAGACACACATGGGTGTCTCCCCTTTTTGAGGAGGAAGGGGCTTGTGCCTAGGGTCCTATATCTAATTTTCAGGGGGGTTTAGATATTCATACCCTACTGTTCTCCCCAACAGGGAACTCAGCAAGGATGTGATGCTACGGAGTCCACCTTTCAAAGCTGCCATTTCCTCCAGGGGAACCGATCTCTGTAGTCTGAAGACCATCTGTAATTCTGGGAATTTCCAGGACCCACCTGAAGTTTAGCAATCCTTGTTGTAGGGTAAAGATGACACAACGCACACTATGAAAGTCAAAGCAAACATTAAAGCTGGGAGTTCCATAAATGAAGCTCCCACCTTTTCTTCCTTTTGAACATTAGGACTGGGGCGGGGGGGGGGGGGGGGCGGTCACCGTCCTCTTGTGTTGTCTTCCTTATCTAAAACTACCCCATAGAGCAGCCATTTGCCCTACTGCCCTATTTACCTATGTCAGTACCTGCATGTTTCCCCAAAATACTAGTTGGGCAGGGTCATTTCACGTTACAAAAATGGTGCATGGGTGGGGGGCATAAATCTTCCCTTTGAGCTGCAGCCCCACTTCAAATGAAGCCTCCAGGTGCCTGGCTTTTAAAGACACAATGTCACTGGGATTTTCTTTCATGGAACTCCCAAAGCCACATTTGGTTTGGCACTAACAGTGCAACCCGAAGAACGTTTTCTTGGGAATGGGACCCAGTGAATAGACTTGAATAGGATGCTGAGGAGACCTGCTCAGGTTTGTTCTTTGAGCCTGCCACGTGTTGAGAGCAGAAAATAATGAGAGAGAGATAAGTAACTTTAGATGGCCAAAGCAAGTGAGCCAAGCCACGGACTACAAAGCTAAAACATAATGAACATGTAAGCAGTAGACTGCTGTTGAAGAATGCAAAGGATATGGTATCAGGTTGCCTCCCAGCCAACCCCTCCTCCCGTGAGAAGGTCATATCTCACAAGACAAGAGAAGGCGTTTCCATTAGGCAATATGGCTACTGTTACTTCTCCAGCCTAGACTACCACCATTCCACATGCAGTGTTTTTCCCTAGCTGCTGAACAGATACTCTGTATCTGAAGAAGGGTGCATGCACACAAAAGCATGTACCCTGAATAAAACTTTGTTGATCTTAAAGGTGAAATTGGACTCAAACTTTGTTCAGATACTCCACCCATCATTGCAAACAGACCGACAGAAGATCTGGGGTGGAGAGTGACACGTAGTCATTTGCTGCACATGCTTCTAAAAATTTCAAATCCTGGAAATAGGATTTGTACCCATTAATTTGCTGTGCAGAGAGGAGAAATCTTCTTTTCCCAGTTGCCAGGCCAATATTCTACCCCAAACCCAGAGAAACAGAACCGGGTCTGCGGGACCTCGCGTTGGGCCTTCTTGATAGTAATGGAGCCCCCGATACCCTCCCTACAACTTCTGTTAACATTATTTCAGTTTCCCTAGAAGATGGCACCAAAGTTGTCAGGCATCTGGAAAACAAATACACACCTATTTCCAACTACGCCTGCCTTAGAAATAACTGCACTCACCCCAGGGGCTCAAAAACACCTTATATCAATTCGCAGCACTTCGGATGCTTATAAGTAATTTTACCGAACAACGGTGGAATTGTGGGAAGAGGCTGGGGAGGGGGAGAGTTGAGCGGGGAAACTGCCTAGAAGTTTATTGCTTATAAAAAGATAAAAACAACATGAAGGGTATTTTTTTTAAAAAAAAATCTAATATAATTACTGTCAGAATTGTAAGCGGGGGGAAAAAACCAAAGTTGCTTTTTATTTTAATTTTATTTAAAAAAAGAAGTGAACAAAGACTACCCAAGGCACCACAATAAAATTACATTAACTGTAAAATTACATTATTAATTCTTTAATCTCACTCGAGGCCCCAAGCTGTTGCTATGTCCAATTACCCGGCTAACCACCTGTCAGAATTGTAAAGCTAGTTTAACATTACCTCCAGGACAGTTGTGTGCCCTGTGATCGGTCAGGTCTGCCAGTGAATCGAAGTCCTGCTGACAGTTATCGCAGGTGTAAATTGACTCATCCTCCATGTCTTCATCTTCCTCATTTCTCTCTTCCTGGCTGGTAACGCTGTTCCTCTCCTCCAAAGCCTGGATCTCCCTCGTCTCATTCTCCAGTTCTCCTCCCAGGCCTCCTGCCAGCAAGAAGAGACTCTGAGTAAGTTTGGACTGTGCAAAGTTTTTACAAGAAACAACCTGCGTATGCTAAGGTTCTTTTGTTATGATTCCCCCTATCAAAATGACAGAAAAGGTTGTTTGTTTCGGCCTGCCTCGAAAATTTCTCATGTGTCTCGAAAATTTTTAGTACCCTTCTCCTGAAGCTGTCTTCTACTAAGCCAGACATTTAACCCACCAAGATCAGTACCATCTACTAAGATTCGCAGCTAGATTCAAGTCCAGTAGCACCCTGGAAACCAGCAAGATTTTAGCTGTATGAGCTTTTCAGAGTCGGACCTCCCTTCATCGTCTGTTTTTAGGGGTGTGAGCTTTTAGGGATAACATGATTTTAGGGGCATGAGATTCCCAGAGTCAAAGCTCCTTTCATTGAAGGGAGCTTTGAATTTCAAAAGCCCATGCCCCTAAAATCGTTCAGGCGCTAATGGACTCGAAGGTAGCTCTTCTACTGATTGGCAGCAGCTCTCCAGGGTCTTTCATGTCAAAAACTTCCTGATCCTTTTAACTGGAAATGCTGGGGAACAAACCTGTAATTCACTGCATGCAGAGCATATGCTCCACCACTGAGCCACAGCCCCTCCTCAAATGAGGCTGCCTTCTACTGTGTCAGACCTTTGACCTACTAAGGTCAGTATCGTCTACTCTGACCGGCAGAAGCTCTGCAGAGTCACAGGTAAAGGTCTTTCCCTTTTAACTGGAGATGCCAAGGACTGAACCTGGGACCTTCTGCATGCAGAGCAGATGTTCTATCGCCAAATCATGGCCTTTTCTTGGTTCGGTCTCCTAAATACAGTCTCTAATCTTCTTTGCACGCAAAGCCCAGTTAAACAGCCGCAACGCAGAAGCCTCTTATTTCATCATTTACAGACAATACAATCCAGCATTTACACTATCTCAGATCATGTACAGCATTCAGAAAACTGACGGTATTTAATTAATGCCTGCTAAGAAAAACTAACATAACATGTTTCAGTTCTTAATCTTTTTTTTTTTCCCCTACCCAGAAAATAGTTTTCATGCAAATGTTAAGTCTCCTAGGAAAAGAGGGAAAGAGACTTTTGCAGAATTCAAAGGACCTTAAAAGGGCTGTAAGAATCATATCAATCTTAATGAGCTTAACAGGTTGAATAATATCTCGGGCTGGTTCACAGAGAAATGGAATCATGACAAAAAGAACAGGCGGCAGCCATTTTCGGCCTCATTAGCATCCAGTAGCCCCAGTTACAACTCTGTCTACACTGAAACGCTGACTTACAACTACTCCAGTTCATTGAGTTTGTGACCAAATGCAGCAGTAGCAACACTGGACTTAGCTGCATGGGGGAAGGGGGTAAAAACCACCTGCTTTTCTGAAACTTCCTTTGCAATTTACTAGCACTATCCACATTCACACTATGACTCCCCCCTCAGTGCTACTGACGATGACGAGATTGGTCCAGGTAACAGCAAACAAAGGTCAGTCTCTCGATTAAGCAAGCTTGCTAACTATAAGCCAGGGGTCCCCAGCATGGAGCCTGTGGGCGCCACGGTGCACGGAGACATCTTTCCCGGCACCCACCAAGGATTCTTAGAAAGTGAGCGGGATCAGGTGGGCCTTTTGCCCAGCAAGGCTTCTGATGGGGCGCTGGAGATTTGATGGGCTGGGCGGTTTTTTAAAAAATGTTGCTTTGACAGCAGCTCCCACTACAGCACAAGGAGCTTCATTATGTGACTGAAGGCAAGCTGTGGCAGCCATTGTGTAGCTGGCTCTGTCTCCTATGGCAGCCATTTTCCAGCTGCCATTTTGTGCCTGTGCCCACCATGCTGTGTCAGAATCCCAAAATTGCCCACAGGCTAAGAAAGGTGGGGACCTCTGCTACAGGCCTTTTCAGAGGAGGAGGAGATAGGATTTATACCCCACCCTCCGCTACCCGAAGGCATCTCAGAGCGGCTTACAAACTCCTTTCCCTTCCCCTGCCCACAACAGACACCCTGTGAGGTAGGTGGGGCTGAGAGAGCTCTTTCGAGAACTGCTCAAGAGAACAGCTCTGAGAGAACTTGTGACTGACCCAAGGTCACACCAGCAGCTGCAAGTGGAAGAGTGGGGGATCAAACCCGGTTCTCCCAGATTAACCACTAGACCAAACTGTTAGTCTCCCGCGTCAGGAGGAGCCCGCCAACTACACATAGATCACTCCAGTATGCCCCATCACCATGCTGTGAGAACAGGCGAAACACACACATTTACCAGGAATGGACCAAAGGATTTCTCAGGGTTTCAACTCGGGCATGATGAGGTTGTAAACGCATAGTAAAAATGCACATTGCCCGTTTGTACAACGTGACAGCCACTCATATGGTTAGGAATAGAGGTTGAGCATGGTCCTGATTCATTCAACTGTAATCTAAAAAGTATTCAGGTTGGCTTCATGTCTTAGCTTTGCCCCGTATGCGTTTCATTTTGAAGACATTAAAAGAAGCATGTCAAACCTCCAAATTTTCGTATATCCATTAACCTAAAAAAACACCAAATATGTATGTATCAAAGGAAGAAGTTGTCAGGCATTTGCTGGGAACCTTAGAATGATAAACAGCCTACCACCCTAAACTACACAACCCCTCTCACATTGCATAGAGCATCCCAGGTTGGGAAAAGTGCCGTGAGAGGATCCTCTGTTTGCGCATATACTCCTCCAACCTGATCTCTACTAAGAACTGCCAAAATGGGGGTCTTCAGGACTGCCAACTCCAGGTTGGGAAATTCCTAGAGCTTTGGGGACAAAGCCTGGGGTGGGTGGAGTTTGATGGGGACAGGGAATTCAGCAGGAACATGATGTCAATGAATTCACCCGTTTTCTCCAGGGGAACTGATCTCTGTCCTCTGGAGATCAGTTGTAATTCTGAGAGAATTCCAGGTCTCACCCTAGCCCTTGCTGATGGTTAGTGCCGGAACTATCAGCCTCAAGTAACAATCCTCAGCCCTCCCCAAAGTCCATACAAAAAGCCCTTAAGCCAGTGTTAAGGTAAAGGTAAAGGTTTCCCTTGCTCGAAAGCCAGTCGAATCCAACTCTAGGGGGCAGTGCTCATCTCCGTTTCCAAGCCGAAGAGCCAGCGCTGTCCGAAGACCTTTTCCACAATCATGCGGCTGGCATGACTAAATGCTGAAGCGCACGGAACACTGTTACCTTCCCACTAAAGCGGTACCTATTTATCTACTTGCAGTTTCTTGCTTTCGAACTGCCAGATTGGCAGGAGCTGGGGCCAGAGACGGGAGCTCACTCCATCACGCGGCACTCGGGTCTCGAACTGCCAAGCTACCGACCTCCCGGCCTGCAAATCAGTGTCTTAACTCCTGAGCCACCACGGCCTTAAGCCAGTGTTAGCGCAGAGTAAAAGTATTCCTAATTTTAAAGGAGGATTTTAACAGACGAGTTGCCATTTTGTGTGTGTGTAAAGTGCCATCAAGTCACAGCCAACTTATGGTGACCCCAGCAAGGGGTTTCCAAGGCAAGTGAGAAACAGAGCTGGTTTGTCATTCCCTCCCTCTGCAGAGCTTTTCTTGGTGGTCTCCCTTCCAAGTAGTGACCCTGCTTAGCTTCTGAGATTTGGCAAGATTGGACTATGCCATGCTGTCTCCTCTCCCAGTTGCCATTTTATCATCCCTTAAAAAGCCACAAATAATCAAAAAAAATTGTGCTCTTGTCCGACACTGGAAAGACAATTAGTGTTAACCAACGCGGGCAAGAACAAAATGCAGCTATGTGGTTTACTTCACGAGAGGTGTGAACCTTGCGGTGGGTCACTGGCAGGGTGAAATTAACACCAGCCACTGAAAACCAGATTTCACCAAATGCGCTGTGCTGTACAAGCTAGCATAAATCCGCTAATAGGAAGAAAAAAAATGTACTGTTTCTGGAGAGAAGTCACAGCGTGCCATACCCTTTGGATAGAGAGGGAAATACTAAAAATCAATGCATAAGCTTTTAGAGTATCGTAGGATCTCTCAATGTTTAAATCAACACTACATTTCCAAAGTCAACAACTGTCACAGTAATACCAGCCTATTAGCTACAGAAACCTCCTATTGTAATCTCCAGCTATTAAAAGCCTGTCAGTGGCCTAAGCATTCGGAAAAGAAGGGGGAGAATCTACTTTTCACATAAACTTCTGACAATTGAACTGATGCTTATTCAAACAAAGTGCCTGCTTTCCACATCTTGGTGCTTTTATAGTCTGCCCCCCTCCTTCGTTTCAGCAAAAACAGACTATAGGAAAACAATGGAAGGAACAAGCCCTTATACGGCTTTGAACTGCTATCTATTTAGTAAGCGCCCCCCCTGAAGACTGTGCCAGCTTCCCTCCAATGACCGCATTTCCCATCCCCACTTTCCATTTTTTTGTATTTACTGGGTGCGCCTTTAGACCATTCTTGCATTCCAGAGGCAAATCACGAATATTAACGCCGGATTCAATCTCTTTAAAGCCTGCATGTCCCGTAGAGTTGATAGTTAATAAATCACGATGCCAACCCGCCAGTTTTATAAGGCTGAAACCTATAAAAAGAGTCCAAGTATATAAATTTAATTTAAAGAACTGCCATCTGAACCTGATACTGGCTGCTAATGGAAAACTTACTTTCAAACATTTCTGGAACCGAACCATTGGCAACAGACCTCCCCAACTTGGGCAAAATTTATTCTAAGGAACTATTTCTATTAGCCATTTCTAGACTATTTGTTTATCATGAAAATGACCCAGCACTTCAGAGAGAGCTTAATTTTTTTTCATTGCTAAGTCAGTCGGCAGTGGCTCTGCCAGGTCTTCCACTCTGGTGGCAGCCCCTTTGCCCAACAGCCTCTGTTCCTTGCCTCCGCTCAACAGGGCAGCAGGGGGGGGAACGGGGAGGGGGGATCAGCATCACTGCAACATGGCTTCCAGCATGAACCCAGAAGTGACATCATCACATTGTAACAGCAGTTTAGGATTCCCTGAAACTCTATGGCAGGGGTGGCCAACCTGTGGCTCGGGAGCCACATGCGGCTCTTTCACACATATTGTGCGGCTCCTGGCAGGGCGGCTGGGGAAGCAAAGGGGAGGCATGCTTTTTCTCTCTTTCTCCCTTCCTTCCTTCCCTCCTCCCTCCCATCTATTTGCTTTCCTAGTTTCTCTCTCTCTCTTTCTTTCCACTTCTTTAATTCTTTCTTTCCATCTCTCTCTTTCTCTCTCTCTCTCTTAATATCATTAGCAAACAAGTAATATCATTATCAATAACCAGTTTTCCTCATTTGTTTTTATTTTTGGCAGTCCCATTTAATGTTAATAAAAAGCAAATTTGCATATTTTTAAAAATAAAAACGTGTGTGTGATATTTGTTCCTGTCTTGTGGCTCTCAGACATCTCTATGTGGCTCTTACGTTTATTCTATGTGGCTCTTACGTTACGCAAGGTTGGCCACCCCTGCTCTATGGCTTTAATCATAGCGGTTTGGTGGAAACCTAGAACATCATCCCAACACGATGACCTCACTTTTAGGTTTGTGCCAAAGTTACATCACTGCATCAAAGCAACATCAATTTTCATATTCCCATCCCTAAAATTTCCTGCCAGTTGTTAGCTTTAGGCTGGTCTCCTGGCAATCTCACACAGCGGATTTGGGATTTGAACCTGGGTCTTCAAGGTATTAGTCTGACACCCTAAACCCCTACACCACACTGACTTGTGGCGCATGCCCAGAGGTTGTGCATTTCCAGTGTTCTCCCTGTGGTAGGCCATGGCACATGCTGAAACCTCCTTTAAATATCAGTGTTTAATCTCCAAAGGTTGATGCAGTTATCAGTGGTACTGCTACTGAACCAAGCAGTCCCCACACATTTGTTGCAGGATTTCTTTGGTCAATGGAGCCTTTATCACAGATTGCAGAAGGTAACATGGCTCGCCCTTCCATCATTTTATCTTCCAACAACAACCTTGGGCTAAATGATTGCCAAATAAAACAAAAATCTAGCGGCACCTTAAGGACTAACAAGGTTTATTTCAATATGGGCTTTCATGGGTCAAAACCCGCTTCGTCAGACAGATATGTGATGGAAAATGATACGGGGAAACTTTTACGAGGTCAGTTGGAGGGGGGAGTCAAAGCTTGGTGTGAAACAAATTGTATAAAAAACACACAACAAAATCTGGCACAGTGTTAGCCACTGTCTTGCCATACATCTTTCCATCAACCTATTTATTGCATTTTTTAATCCCGCTGTTCCTCAAAGGAGTTCAAGATGTCATTCAGGGCTCACCCTTCTGCCATTTTATTTTCCAACAACCTTGGGCTTCCAGCTGAATACATTATCAAAAATTCCCTTTGTTATCCACCGGTGACAAGTATCCCAAGCAGGAGTTCCCAGCCTTTTTGAGCTTGTTGACACATCTAAAATTCTGATCTAGCACAGTGGCTGAAACCACAAAATGGCTGCCGCTTGAGGTATAGACAGCCGCAAAAATGCTGCCACAGCCTACCTTCAGTTACACAGAAAAAGATCCTTGTGCTATAGTGGAAGCTACTGCCAAAGCAATACCTTTAAAAACCTCTGCAGCCAATCAAATCTCCAATGGCCAATCAGAAGCCTTCCTGGGTAAAAACCCCACCTGGCCACATCCATTTTCTAAAAAACACTTGGTGGTCACCAGGAAAGGTCTTGGTGGGTGCCATGTGCTTACAGGCACCACATTGGTGACCCCAATCTAAGCCACTGGTCTTCAACAACTGGGTCAGGATATTCCTCAGGCTGCAGCTAGGGTTGCCAGCCCCCCAGGTGGGAGCAAGGGATCCCCCAATTTCACAGGCTCCTGCCCGCCACTGGCCAGCTGGCCATCAAGGGAAGCCCTGCCCCCAACAGCCATGACCCAGTGTGACATCCCTGATGTGATGTCGTCATGCGGAAGTGATGTCATCACACTGGGGACATCACACAGTGACACTCTGGTTTCTTGCCCAAAATTTGACATGCGATGTCCCCGATGTGATAATGTCACTTCCACGTGACATCATTACATCAAGGACATCGCACACGACAGCATCCCCACCCCCACACTCCTGGAAAGCAGCCTCCCACCCACCACCAGCAAGGAAACAAGACCTAGCAACCCTAGCTGCAGCAGAACCACATCTAAAGAGACTTGAGTAAAAGACTATGCAGGCTGGGATTACTGCTGAGTTCAGGGTCAGCTATGGCTGAAGTCCATTAGGCTGAGCAATAGCCTTAATTATCAATAGCAAGTAGAGGATGTACAATCACAAAAAAATCATTACACAAAACATGCAGGTACATTCTGCCCACATATCAGCATACACCTGGAGTGCATGTTGTTTTCCCTATAAGAAAGTCACATCCAGCTTGCAGGAAAGGGTCCTTAAAATTCCACGCACTGAATAAAATCCTTTCTCTTTCTGTCTCTCTCTCTGTCGCAACAACAAGTGGAAAGGGGGATGGACCCACAACTGCAATACACAAACATAAAAAAAAATTATTTGGTCCAGCACGTAGTTAATGGTGTTGGCTTCCTAAGACTTACAACTTAATAAAATTGATCTCACTGCAGTACTGTAATGAAGAACAGTCGGATAAGGCTACCCTTGAACCACGGAAAATTGTATATTGTTACCTCCTCATGACCTCCTAGCGCTATGGCCATTCTAACCTCTCCGAGCTGTCATTTGTACGATTCTGACAGCAGATGGAACAGGAGAGCAAACCGAGTGGAGCCCCGAAGAGCGGGGAGGAAGAACTCTTTGCTGGCTAAATCTGCTAAACAATAGTAAAGCCAGACTGCATTTTCCTGGGAGGACCAAACGCTCCACCAACAACATAACTCAATTCATTTGGAATCAGAATCAGGGTTATCAAGCACCCAGTCATTTAGGTAAACCTCTGAATTAAACTAAAAGACATGGGATGTACTAAATTCATCAACCAAGTCTTTCTCGGAATAACATGCCAAATCAACCCAGGAATAACATGCCAAATGTTTTAGAAATAACACAAACATCCAATAAGATGGCACACTGGTGGTTTGGTCAAGATTATCCTTGTCACTATTACTCACCAGCTGCCATTTTGTTTTACGTTTACTGAATCACACAGAATAATGAAGAACTAATGTTGAGAGATGAGACTCAGTTTTGTTGGCATCTTAGCCGTTCCTTTATCAAAATCCAAAACAGCCATCTTGACCAAACTGAAGTATCCTGCAAATTAATGTAAACTGTTTAGAAGTGCTCAGTTGTGCCTATGAACACATGCTTAAATTACACAATTATCAGGGCTTGAAGAAGAAGAAGAGATTGGATTTATATCCCGCCCTTCACTTGTCATCTCAGAGCGGCTTACAAACTCCTTTTCCCTTCCCCTCCCCACAAAAGACACCCTGTGAGGTAGGTGGGGCTGAGAGAGCTCTTTCCCAAGCTGTCCTTGAGAGAACAGCTGGTACAGGGCTATGGCTTGCCCAAGGTCATCCAGCCAGGTGCAAGTGGAGGAGTGGGGAATCAAACCTGGTTCTCCCAGATTAGAGTCCACGCACTTAACCACTACACCAAACTGGCTCTCAGTTGACACAGTTAAGAGCATAGGTGTCATAACTAATCTTCAGAGATTGAGGAGGAACAATTTGGAATTTCTGGTTAAAGACAGGCAAACCAATATTCAGTGGAGAAAGGTACTGTGTGTGTCAGTATAAGTCTTGGAGTCTTAAAGGTTGCCCATGGGCTTTGAGAAGGTTCAAAACACAGACAGCTGCTACTCTCTTCCCTCCTATTCTTCCCTTGCCTGTTTTCCACTGCATCTCTTTTTAATTACCAATCAGAAGCAAGATTACTTCTGTTTTGGAGCATTCTGATCCTATATGCTAGTTGCAATACTGTGTAGATGACAGCGTAAATTGTTGAGATGCCATGGCGACCATGTACTGGGAAGACTTCTAGTTCTGAAAAAAGAACTTTTTATGTGGAAGCACACACATTTCAAGAAGACATGTCTTGTGTGTCAGAACACTGATCCCCCAAAACCTTTTGCTAACCACTCTTTCTGCCCGCCACATATTCTCTCCTTGAAAAGCAGGAGCTGAGCCGTTAATTCGCTTCGAGAGGCGATATGGACACAACTGACTTTTCAGTTCTTGAAAAAGTAAAATAGTCACATTTGGCCTTTGTTCTGTACACTTCGTCGGGATCAGTCTGAGGCTCCGTGTCAATTCAAACAGAGGCATGCCTATACTGTAAAATTGTTGGTCCTAAAATTAGACACTATCAATAACCCCTTTTAGATGACCTGAACTTTTATTTCTGTGCTAAAACCCTTAAGGAAATACAACCGTTGGTTGTTTTGGATATGGAGAAGAGAACTGACTAACCCATGGGGGGATCCACGTATCCGTTTACCGAGTGATACTTCCCTTAGTGTGCCTATAACTAGTTAATTAACTGGTTGTCTGTATTAATATTGCCCAGTCAAGGAAAAGGAGAATTTCATCAGCATCTGATCAGAATATGGGGAAGTAAGGGAAGGTTAGACTCTCCACCCCACGTGGAAGGATAACACGGACAACCATCTGCTTACTGAGTGGTTAAAAACATGATTACGTTTTGTGCAGAATAAAATGGCCATCTGTATTTGCTGCCATGTTTTAAACAGATGCCAGAATAGGAGATGGTGGATAGTTAAGTGCTTGTCACCAAGGAGAATCACTGAATGATTGCGCATACCTTCCCAACACGACTTCTTGTTGTTGCTGTTGTTTTGTTTGCATACCCCAGTAACTGTTATCGGCCTGGTGTTGGTGTTGCGTGTTTATGTGTTTATATGTTTTTACTGAATTATTTTATACATTATTTCAAATGCTGTTTTAATGTTCAAACATTTTCATGTTCATACATAACATACATGAAGCTACATTACACTGAATCAAGCGACTGGTCCATCAAGGTCAGTATTGTCTACTCAGACTGGCAGCGGCTCTCCAAGATCTTTCACATCACCTACTGCCTGGTCCTTTTAACTGGAGATGACAAGGATAGAACCTGGACATTCTTCATGACAAGCAGATGCTCTAACACTGAGCCATGGCCCCACCTTTGGGACCCTATTTGGGAGCAAAGGAAGCATACTTTTAAAAATAAACAAATACAGATGTTTTAACTACCCAGAACCCATCACCTCCCAGAGCATGAAAGACCCCTCTGAATGGGGGTCTTAGCTACCCCCCGTACCTGTTTGGGCATACAGAGATCTATTCCTGCATCTTCTCAACTTTCCCAGCTTCCAATCCTCTCATACCACTTTTTCATTAACAAGTAAGTAAAAACCCTTATTAAACGCTGCTATATTTTTTTTCACTGATCAAACCGCGAGTCATTTTATTTTCCATTAGAGCCGAAATCTCCTATAGGAGTGCTCAGATTAAATTTCTTTATTTTCACCACCGGTAACATGTCATTTTTAATCAGCTTCCCCTTTTCTTATTGCTTAAGAATTAGGAAGCCGTTTCTTTTCGAATCTTGATTGCTCCTTTTCCTGTTCGTTTCTTTTAATTTCATTATTGAAAGGTTATTAAAAGCTGAGATTCACATGCCCAGGTATAACCCACCGAATAAATTCCTGTCTGTCTCTAAACAACTTTAAGCATTCGATTTAGCAATTTTTAGGTTTATTTTCATTGGGGGGGGGGGACCCTCTGCTTGCAATTACTGCTTATGCTCTCCCTAAACACTAATGTTACTAAAGTGCGAAATGTCTTCTAAACTCAAAGACAGATCTCTGGGAAGTAATTACAAAAATGCATTCAGGGGCAATAATTCTATATTAGCTGTCAGCAGTATACATCTTCTGAAAAGCCACTTGTTATGAAGGAATTATGTGTGTGGCAGACGAAGGCACCAAAAGGCAACCGAAAATTGCAAGAATGCATTAAGCCTTAGACTCCAGGTCCCCCGTTAAAGGTCAGTTCGTGTATAATAGGTTAGTTGCACAGGGCATTGGCTAGTTAAATCCATGCTAAAAATTCTGTTAACCCACTCACGTGCTGATTATTTCAAATTTAAGTACTGTATTGAAATGTTTGTTTAAGAGTTGCCAAGCCTGGGTGGGAAAATACCTGGAGACTTTGGGGGTGGAGCCAGGAGAGGGTGGGGTTTGGGGAGGGGAGGGGCCTCAGCAAGGTACAATGCCATAGAGTCCACCCTTCAAAGCAGCCATTTTCTCCAGGGGAGCTGATCTGTCAGCTGGAGATCAGTTGTAAAAGCGGGAGATCCCCAGGCTCCACCTGGAGCGGTGGGCTATACCAGTGTGGTATAGTGGCTAAAGAGTGTCAAATTAGGAACTGAGGCACCTCTCTCTCTCTCTCTCTCTCTCTCTCTCTCTCTCTCTAAAATCTACCCCACAGAGTTGTTGTGAGGTAAAAGTAGGGAAACAACAGTCATGTAAGCCACTCTGTTCTCCATGGAGGAAAAGATGTCCTAGATTTTGTGGCATGCATATTAATTCCGCCTGGTGGGGAGAGCGGCATACAAGCCAAATAAATAAATAAATAAAATTCCTGCAGCCAGATCGCAATGGCTGTATCAGTGTCTAAACCCTGTGACATATGTAACGGTGAAGGCCTGAGCCGACACCCGCCAACAGCTCATCGGTGAAGGCCAAACGTCTTCACATACACGGCATGCGCACGCAAGCACTTGTCCATGCGTGTGTGTCACCAGGGAAGCAAAGTTGTAACAGCAAAGAAACTGAGAAAGGCTAAATAGTGACAGAGGGCGGGGGAGAATAAAGGGAAGCGGTTTCAGTAATTAACTAGAGCCTCGCCAGAATTTTCATTAGTAATGTTTTTATTTGCCTGGGCGCTTGCTGCTCCTTGTCTTCCTTCCAAAAGTCCTTAATTGGGCTCCAGGACTTGCTGGAAAGTTCCTTCAGGTCTGCCTGCTCAAAAGACCATTTTCACCTCGGAAAGGGAGGGACCGGAACCACTCAAAAGACCGTTTTCCAGACAAACCTAATAACTGACTGTCTCCCACACTAATGAAAAGAGGGAGGGAGGAGGGGGAAATAAGACATTGCTGCTGTAATTAAGCCTGAGGAGGAGTTCAGTGGGTGGAGGTGGGGGAGGGAGAAGAGAATTAAATTTATTTACATGCTGTTCTGCTGATGATGAAGCACCAGCTATTTGGGAGGCCTTCTAATTAACCCTAATTTAGTTGGTGGACTCTCTCTCTCTTTTTAAATCCCCCATTCCCCACATACCTGAAGCAAAGGTGGAAAGAAATAATAATTGTACTAGATTAGCCTCTTTTCCCTCCCGATATATATAGGTAAGCTTCTTTACAGGGGACCAGCCCCAGAGTTGGGTCTTTAAATTATTAAATTTGCATTTAAGCATTTTAAATGCTGACAATTAAGGGGAGAAAAACCCCACACTTGAGAGCTTGCTTCAACAAAGCAACATAATATACAGTAAGGCCCTGAGAGAGAGGGGATTACACAGAGAAAGGGGCTTCTCTTTCACCTTCTCATAGGCTTTTTCCTGTTGACGTTCGCCCTTGTTCACTTTCTCCCCCACACACACAACCCCACACATACAAACACACTTCAATCTTTTTTCCCAGGGATGTGTTGCCAGGAAGAACTCTTTCCCAGCGGGCTAATGTCTTGAGAAGTAGGCAGAAGAAAATCAGAAAGGCCTGTGGCAAACACACCAAGAATAATCCTGTGTATTAAGAAGGGGGGATGCTATTGTTCTTCTGTCTCATGATATTCCACTCCACCCCACATACACCTCAGTCTCTGAGCCATAAATTTTCCTGACTAGGGATTGGTGAGGCTTGGAGATGTCCTGAATTACAAGTGATCTCCAGACAACAGAGATCAGATCCCCTGGAGAAAATGGCCATTTTGGAGGGTGAACTCTATCACGTCATACCCCCTGCCGACCTCCCTCTTCAGGTACCACCGTAAATCTCCAGAAATTTCCCAAGCTGCAGTTGACAACCATACCAACTCTACCTATTATAGTTACTTCTTTTTTTATTGTTTAAGGTTTTATTTAAGAAAGTATAAGAACAATACAAAATCCAAATACAATGTAGGTCAATACAACTTTGTGAAAGTTGATATCATATCATAAACATCAAGAATATCTCTTAAAATATTGAAATTTTTGTTCAGTGCTGCAGGTCTAAGATGTATATGTAGACTTGTTGAGTTATACTTTTAACATCTTGTCATATCAAACATATGTATAAATTTTAAAAGCGAAATACCTGAAACTGGCATAAACAACTTCTAAACAGTCTGGAAGCAGTTTGTTTGATACTTAAATTTATGTAAAAGGCGATTTTATTTATTTATTTGTTTGTTTGTTTGTTTGTTTCATTTATATCCTGCCTTACCAGTTGGCAACCGGCTCAAGGCGGCTAACAACATATAACAGTACAAAAATAAATATAAAACATTTAAAATATTTAAAACATCACTACAATTATTCCCCAAAATGGCGACTTCCTAGCGCTCCCGTGGGTATTTTAGGCAGCAGGGCACGATCAATAGGGCCAGGGAGATGGTGTACTCAGCTTTCCCCCCGATGGCGGCTCCTATTTGAACGCCTGGCGGAAGAGCTCCGTCTTGCAGGCCCTGCGGAACTGCAACAGATCCCGCAGGGCCCTGATGTTATCTGGGAGCTCATTCCACCAGTAAGGAGCCGCCACCGAGAAAGCCCTGGCCCTAGTGAAAGTCAACCGGGCCTCTTTTGGACCGGGGCAAGCCAGGCGATTTTGGGTGCCGGACCTCAGTAGCCTCTGGGGCCTATATGGGGATTTAATAATAACATAACATTAAAAAAGCTTAACTCAAAGAGAGATCATTCAAGTTATTTCTCATCTTTTAAATTTCATAACTCCGAAGACGTGGTGCTTCACACAGCTGCTTTGCCCACCAGCTCTCTTACTGAGAAGCAGCCCCCTTTCTTTTGTGTCACTTGAAGTATTTCCTCCCTTACTACACTAATAGTGAATTTGTTTGTTAACTCTTCTAAAATAATCCCACCACTGCCACCATTCAGTTCTGTGACCTAAGAGTCTGGTTTTCCTTCAAAACTTTGTCTGTTAGAGACAGTACACCTCTAAATAGCAGTGCCAGGAGGCAACATCAGGGGAAGGCCTCGGCCCCTGTACCCTGTAGTTGACACTCCAGAGGAAGCAGTTGGCCACTGTGTGAGACAGGATGCTGGCCTAGATGGACAAGTGATTAAAAGTGGAGTTCCCTGCCAGAGGATGTAGTATTCACCATGGGCACTGACAAAGGGGGGGGGGGGGGTAGACAGATTCATGGAGAATCAGTCTATCAGTGGCTACTAGCCTCAGTAACTAGTTGGACTGGTGGTCTGATCCAGCAGGGCTTTTCTTACATTACTAGAATAAACCTTCTAGTCAGGTTTAGTCACTCCTGTTTTTTAAGGAAAGGGCCAGAGAGAGCTCTGAGCTTTGTTGTTTCCCTCTCCCTCATGAACATAATGACAGACCATCCCCAACAAACACTGTATATAAAACCCAAGAACAGTACTAAGTAAATCTTTTCTTGTGTGCTTTTTAAAAAAGAAAATAATCTTTCTGCTCATTCATTTACTGTCGCTGTCCAGCCAAATTACATTAGTGCACCATAAGTATCTATAAATGGAAGGAGTTCACCCTCATCAGTCATTGTGAAGGACTGCACTTTTTAAAAGCTTAGAAGTGCTGTGTAAATAGACAGTGAAGGGTTAATTCTTCACAGAGACAGAGAGCCTTGAGTGAAAGGCTGTTCCAAGAGATCCGATTGCTTAGCATCAGCTGAGCAGAGAAAGACTTCTGAACTGGATGCTGAGGATAATTCAGTCTGATTTCAGCCCTAGCTGAGAAGAGTCAAGAACTGACAGTTTCGGAATTCAGCCCTGACTGAGAGCACACACAGGAGAACTGGAGGAAAGTTGGCAAGAAAGTATGGGAAGTAGGCAACTACTCCCATTCGGGCCAAGGAAAGAGGACAGATCTTTTAGAGAGAGGAGAAAATTCCCTACCCAGTCAAACAGGGAGTTAGCTCTGAAGAGTGCAGAGATCCCTGGTCTGGTGTGGTTAGAAACTGCCTTTGGAGACCTTAGAAGTCAGTTAAAAACTCAAGACAAGTATTGGTGTTTCAAGAGAAGGGGTCTGGGTCCTGGAAAGAGTGCACCAGCCTTCTGGAAACCAAAAGAGTCAGAGAATACTCAAACAAACTGTGCTGGAGTGTTTAACACTGGAACAAAAGCCTCTCGACATAAAGATCTGTGAATAGCTTAAGAAACTCATTAGCCTGAATATAAGAACTAAGTCTGTGTATGATTTTACCTTAGAGCTATCTATATTGAGTTACCTCAAGAATTTTACGCCTTCTATGTTGAATAAAATATTTTGTTAATTTGGAATATAAAAACTTCTCAAGTGCCATTTAAGATACTCATTTCACTTAGTATTACAAATGTGGTTTTTTTAAATCACAAACACAGACAGGCCAATTGCAAGATATATAGGGTAGAATCCTATGACCTCATCCTACCACCTTTCATTTCAGCAAAAGACTTCCCTTCAACAAAGGCACTAAGCCTCTGAATCCCAGAGCCAGGAGACAACATCAGGGAAAGGCTTCATCCTCTCTCCCCTGCTGTTGGCCATCCAAAGGAACAGGTTGGCCACTGTGTGAGACAGGATGCTGGGTTAGATGGACCACTGGTCTGATCCAGCAGGGCTCTTCTTATGTTCTTACTAGGGAAGGCCTCGGCCTCTGTGCCCTGTTGTTAGCTGTCCAGAGGAACTGGTTGGCCAATGTGTGAGACATGGACTAGATGGACCACTGGTCTGATCCAGCAGGGCTCTTCTTATGTTCTTATCAGGGAAAGCCTTGGCCTCTATGCCCTGTTGTTGGCCATCCAGAGGAACTGGCTGGCCACTGTTTGAGACAGGATGCTGGACTAGATGGACTATTGGTCTGATCCAGCAGGGCTCTTTTTATGTTCTGATGTTCTTAAGAAGGCTTTTCTTCTTCCGAGGAAGTCTTTCTCCACCAGCAAAAGTCATTCGCTATTGCAGGAAGCCTTCCTTTCTTGAAGGAAGATGGAGCCAAAGTATCATAGGATCCAACCCAAAGGTATTAGTAACTGCAGGACTCCAACCCAGGTCTCTGGTCACCTGGATATCAAAATTATTAAACAATAGCAATAAACTGAATTAAATTGTACAACTCTCGGCATGCGTTGGCTGGCAAAGCTATCGAGATTTGGGATCCCAATACTGGGGCTCCCATTTTCATATGGATAGAAGCTATAAAACTGTAAATTTGCCATTTACTAAGAGATAAGTTTCAGAGGGGGGCCATGTTGGTGTTCAGTAGAGCAGCTAGATTCAAGTCCAGGGACACTTTACAGACCAACAAGATTTTGGGGGAATAAGATTTGACTCTCAAAAGTTTAAACCCCCAAAATCTTGTTGGTCCCTAAGGTGCTACTGGACTTTAATCTTACTAAGGTATGCTATTTTTTCCCCATTTTTGCACAGTTTTCCCATTTTTGCACAGTTTAGCAAGTTAAAAATATTAAAAATAGGCCAATTGCTACACTTTCCCTAAGCACCGCAATGCAAAAACGTGTACTCCTAAGCCGTCAGTGCTATGAAGCTAGAGGACGAGTTTACCCTCTACACACTTCTTCTGTCTTCCCTCTAAGCTGAATTAATGTGAACTAGCTCACAGTTTTGTAGCCTCCAGCTCACGCATTTTTGTCTTAGCTCAGGACAGACGGCTCCAGAGCAAACTAATTTATGCAGTAGCCAAATTGCTCGCTCAGAGAGCCAGTTTGGTGTAGTAGTTAAGTGCGCGGACTCTAATCTGGGAGAACCGGGTTTGGTTCCTCACTCCTCCACTTGCACCTGGCTGGATGACCTTGGGCAAGCCATAGCTTTATACCAGCTGTTCCCTCAAGGACAGCTTGGGAAAGAGCTCTCTCAGCCCCACCCACCTCACAGGGTGTCTGTTGTGGGGAGGGGAAGGGAAAGGAGTTTGTAAGCCGCTCTGAGACTCCAAGTGAGTGAAGGGCGGGGTATAAATCTAATCTCTTCTTCTTCTTCTCGCTCACAATTTTAATGCCAGTAGCTCACAAAGTAGAATTTTTGCTCACAAGACTCCACAGCTTAGAGGGAGCATTGACCCCTCCCCACGGCCACAATGAGTCATATGACAACTCCCTTCTCGCTCTCATCTGCTGGTTGATGCCTCTTCCAAAGGAAGCCAGGTATCAGTAGGGCAATTCAGAAGCTACAACTATACATCTAACAGGGTAGCATGAAGGGAGGGAACTCTGCAGCACCCCAGCGGGAAGCTCCACGAGAAAAAGGAAAACGATGCTTAGGACAGCTACAGCGTTGCTCCTCCCACATTAAGACTGTGAGTAGATCATTTGTGCAAACTGGAAAATACCCAAATAAAGGGCCAGTTACAACAAAGGAACTGGCCTTTTGATACACCAGGGGAAGCTCCAACAGACATTTCTTTGACTTTGAACACATCACACAGGGAGCTCTCCCTCTGGCACATCAGATGCGGGGGAAGAGGAAGAAAGAACTCTGTTCCATGTACACTCTTGTGCACCATTTTTCCATGTAGTCTCCACCCCCACATACCAATTCCATGAACTCCATATTCCACTCTGTGCTCTACGGGGGATCAGCGTGGGTGGCAGAGTCCGTATGGTAGGACAGGTGGTCATTAGCCCTCCTTCCATATGGCATTACGTTTCCTCAGGGGAGAACGTTATCCACCAATTTATGACCTGATCAGGAACAATGATTAATCTGTACGGTTGCTGTTAAACAAATCCAGAATGGTTCCTCAAGGTAGTTGGGGCTTACGGTCACGCCGAGAGCAACCCACCAGAGTCTCTTTTAAAACTTTAATGAATTTAATCATTACTTTTTTTTTGAATAGAGCAAGAATGTTTGGACAAACAGCAGTTCAACACGGTTCACTTCCATTGCAGAATTAATGCGGAGTGTTAAGTCTTCAAATGCTGGACATAAAACAGCAGCGTGGGCTTATTTTAACTTGCTTGTTTGTTGTTTTACAGATTGGGGGGGGGGGTTAAAACTATTTTCATGGCTACCTCAAAATCCCTTAAACCTAACTCTAAATCACCGACTATGGTTTTAACTCCCATCACATCTATATAGCTGCCCACAGGGTCTTCTGAAATCATTGCTATGGAAATCCAGCAGAATGCAGGTCCAATGAGGACAATGAAAAGGAGCTCTGATGATCCAAATGACACATTCTGATGATGCAACACAACTCTCCTCCACGGAGGAGTTCCAGATGCTCTCTATGGCTCACAGGTCCATCTGTGGATGAGACTGGCATTTTAGCAAGCTACGCAATCAACGGAGAACACACAAGTTACTTGTTCTTTTGCAGCCTCTGCATCTGGTAGACTCTATTGGTTGTTTACAAAGACCCAACGTCCCAGGGATCCTACGGCTGCCATGAGGATGTCCTTCATATATTCTCGTCTGATAATCCCACAACTAAGGTCTGGTGCAAACGCTACAGCCACAATTGGGAGTTAACTGGACATGCTTCCATATAGCAGCCATGTTTGAAATTCATACACAATACACCCAAGTCATCATGCCAGCTTTCCTAGTGAATGCCGAATCTCCTAGTATAGCAGATCTCCTGGTATAGCAGGAGACCACCAGCTGCTGATGCCTGTTACCTGCTGGAACTTCTAAGGCTGGCAGGAGAAAAAAGAGGTGGGCAGTACACCGGTACCATGGACAACTTCACTCCTGGCGAAAAACCATAGAATGGCTGCGATCACATGCACAACTCACCCTGACATAGGCGCAAATGCCGGGCGGATTAAAGGATTGCAATCAGACACCAACATCTGGGAAGCGCCCCGCAGCCGTCAGCGACCCGTTTTGCTCCACCACACACATGGAGTAAAAAAACACCTCGGAAAGTCCTGTAGCAAATGGGTTGCTATGGGCCACAGGTGGATTTTCTTGCATCTGATTGCGCCAGCGCACTCCCATGGCGTTGGGCTAGTCTGATCAGGCTATCCTGACTCCGTGCCACTGTTATCCCCCTTTACAGCATGCGCATCAGTGCGCACACACACACTGCACATTCCATAGGGAGAGGTACAAATAATCGATTCCTCGTGTAAGTGCATCAGGAACAAACGTTTTTTTAAAAAAAACCAACTAACCAGCGGTTGCGTCTGATCACTCAGTGGTGGGCTGTGCCCGCATCTACAAAAATCTGTGTGATCATGCAACAGCAGGTCAACTTCCACCAGAGGAAATAGTCTCGCTTCCTCCCCACTTTATCTTGAGTGTGTGACCACAACCAGTATGGGGCAAATCCTAAAGTGTGGCGCCCAACACAATGATGTCACATCTGGTCGGGTTTTGCCAGAAACGATGTTGCACTACCAGTGTACCTGTCCCCATCCCACCCACCCTTCAACTTCTCCTGGGATGGTGCCAGCTGCAGCTGGCCACCCTACAGTGCAGAGACTCCGCATGCAATCAGGGAAAGACACACAGTGAACAGCTTTTAACTTTTACGGTCCATCCAGGAAGTCAGTGCAAGAACTCATTTCCAGCAATCTCCACAAGGCAGCCACAATCTCAGCGTAGTCCTGAGAAGACAACACACAAAGGGGAGGGAAATGGCTGCCTAAATTCGACCCTCAAGATGCTTCATCTGGTCATCCTGCCAACTGAAGGATCTTTTCCAAAGCATATTTGCAAGTTGCCGTTTCTTTGGTCCAGTCCTGTAGGAAGATGACCTCAGCGATGGGAGACTATCCCAGTCTGTTCAATCTTACTACTGGGAACTGTTTCCTAATACTCAGCCTAAGGTTTCTTCTGCTTTAGTTCATCCCGTTATTGCTAGCTCTACTCCCTCGGGTCTTTCTAGAACAACAGATCTAATTTGTATCCAAAAAAACACCTACGGTTTTCATCTGAACTCATCCCTTCTCTTGGCCACCACGCAGGAAGAAAACAATAATAAAAAAGAAGGAGCAATGTTTCCGAAAACCAGCTGCGGTTAGGAAAGGGTACGAAGGGGGGATGACACTCCCTCCCGCGGCTTTTTGCAAGCCGTGACAATAGCGGACTTCAGAGGGAGCAGAACACATGCTGGAAGAAGTGGGAGGCAAGCACTTTGGATGCTAGTAAAATTAAACTTATTGAGGAGAGGCAGGCTAAGACTCCAAGGGCTGAAAAGGCTCATTTCTAAAGGAACGCAGAGAACGGTGGGAGGGAGGATCTTCCAACAGTATGGCACAGCACTCCTTTTCAAACTTCTTTAACTTTTAGGGAGAATTTTTCAGATTAGTTTCTCTTCAAAAGCTCTGGGAACTGTTCGCACCATGGTCACATCACACCACTGGCCTGCATGAGCTGAAAGCATGTCCAGGAATCCTCCCAACGCTCACCTGTAGCTGGTCAGTACGATACCAGGTTAGGTTTGCCAAGTGCCCACCTAGGGCTGCTAGGTCTTACCGGGGTCCCGGCAGGAGGCTCCAGCACCGCTCCCGGAAGTGACATCATCATATTGTTCAGGGGACATAAGAACATAAGAGAAGCCAACGCTGGATCAGGCCAATGGCCCATCCAATCCAACACTCTGTCACACAGTGGCCAGAAACACCAGGTGCCCTCAGGAGGTCCAGCAGGGGGGCCAGGACACTAGAAGCCCTCCCACTGTTGCCCCCACACAAGCACCAAGAATACAGAGCATCACTGCCCCAGACCGAGAGTTCCTATCTATACCTAGTGGCTAATGGCCACTGATGGACCGCTGCTCCATATGTTTATCCAATTCCCTCTTGAAGCCCTCCATGCTTGTTGCGACCAGCATCTCCTGTGGCAGTGAATTCAATGTGTTAATCACTCTGTGGGTGAAGAAGTACTTCCTTTTATCCGTTCTAACCTGACTGCTCAGCAATTTCATTGAGTGTTCATGAGTTCTTGTATTGTGAGAAAGAAAGGAAAGTACTTCTTTCTCTGCCTGCTCTATCCCATGCATAACTTTGTAAACCTCAATCATGTCACCCCTCAGTCATTGTTTCTCCAAGCTAAAGAGCCCCAAGCGCTTTGGCCTTTCTTCATAGGGAAAGTGTTCCAACCCTTTTATCATCCTAGTTGCCCTCCTCTGCACTTTTTCCAATGCTATAATATCCTTTCTGAGGTGTGTCCCAGCAGGGGGCTCCAGCCCAGCTCCCAGAAGTGATGACAATGCACCAGGAACATGGTTCAGAGGACGCTCTAGCATTTGGGTAAAAAACTCTATGAGCACCATAGAGTTTTTACCCAAATGCTAGAGCATCCCTCGCACAACATGCCCAGCATAATGGGGCTCTTCAGGGGTGAGGCTTCCCCCATCAGCCAGCTAGCCGGCGGTGGATTGGGGGCCCCAAAAATGGGAAAAACCCTGCCCCCATTGAGGGATGGCAACTCTATGCTCACCTACAGTGGGCATTTGCCTACTGCTAGGCTCATCTGTCTGCCACTGCTGGCAGCTGCAGCAGGCGGAAAAAAGGAACTGGAACTGGCATCCACCCTGGAAATGATGTTGCATTTGGGCAACAATCTAGGAATCCTCCAGGCCTCTGTGGTTTTTACCATGGAGATTAGGCAGTTTTCTAGAGTGCTGACTGGAGGTGACATCATTTCTGGGATTGGTCAGACCACCACCCAAAAAATCTTCCAGAGGTTGCAGGTGAAGCAGAGTAGAACCACGGCTGCCTAACTATACGCCAGAGATGTTCCCTACTTTATTGCTAATCCATCAGTACTGGGTCTCTCCAGAATACTGGAGTCTCTCCAGAATACTGGGTCTCTCCAGTCTTAAAGGCCAGATCCAGACAACCACCCAGTTTTCAGGGCACAATAGATAATGCAACTGACTCACTGGAAAATGCAGCAGCAGCAGCAGAAGTAGGTCTGGTTACGCTGTGATGTCTAGTCCTCATCTAGTCTTCTAGTCCTTTCAACTGGAGAGACTCGATTCCAGGCTGCTTTTATGTGTAAGATGGGGGGGGAGTCGCTGACTCTCTTTTGCATTTTGGAATTTTATTTTACTATTTGCAATTTTCTTTTATTTTGTATTTTTAAAAACCTTTTTTTTTTTTGCCCAGAAAAAAGAAAATGAGACTGAAGCTCTCCTGACTGTCTCCGGGGTCATTCTGGAACCCTATACACATCTTACATTTTTATTATTTTTACAAAATGGAATGCTTTAATTTCTCCCCCCCCCTTGAATTTTTTTCCCTGAGGGGGCAGCGCTCATCTGTGGTGGGCACTACCCTCAAATGCCCCCTGGCTACATGTTTGGTAGCCACTAGGTGTGAGGCTTCTGCTCAAAGTAGTCAAGGATCAGATCTTTGTTGATGAAACACAGTTCTTTATTTCCAATCACTACACTACTACAGGTCCTCGGATTATTGTCAGAGATAAAGCATACAATAGAAGCAGGACTAATATACCCTCTAGTACAATTTGAATTACCCATAGATAACCAATCACAAGGAGGGAAAAACCGCGGGCTAAAAGGTCCTTTGACCGTTTGCTTCCCACAGGAAAAAGGTTAGGTGTGAAGCTGTAAATTTCCCTTCTTAAGCCAGACCCCTTAGATGTATCCATCTTCCGCATAACAAATAACTTTTGCCAAGGTCTTCACACGTTGATAAGAAACTGGTCCCCGTCTTCCCCGGCAGGGAGGAAAGGAATGCGGAGGCGCGGAGGTGAGAGGCCAATTGTTCTCATGCTCTGAAGTCGCCACCCTCCCGGACAAATGGTTACATTGACCAGACCCAGCCTGAGCCATAAACCCAGGGTCATAAAGAAAATCAAAAGGGAACATTACATAGTGAATTGAGGGGCAGGTTACAGGTCAAAACAGGCAAGCATCAAACATAGGTTGCATAGCAAATACAGGGACAGGTTACATGGCAGAAGGAGGGGGGGAAGAATGTGTACAGCATTTGAACCCCACAAACCTTTGTTAGAATCAGTAGATTCTGACACTAGGACTGCCCACTTGTGTGAAGTGTTCCAGTCCTGAAGGATATGGGGTGGGACTATGCCTTTCTCTCTCTTCACAATGTCTGCCTTTCTGTGCCAAAGTTTCCCTTGCAGGTCTGCAACTCCCCTGGAACTCCTGCCTGATGGAACTCCCCTGGAACTCCTGCAAATCTACCTCCAGGTCCTCCTGCTGTGGCCTGCCCAGATGCCTTACCCTTCTTGTGCTACCAAATTCCCTTGCTTAGTCCATCTGCCTCTTCCTCATGCTACTGCTCTTCAAGCTAAGTAGTTCAGAGCTGTCTGCGGTGTATTTATAATCTTTCCTATCAATTTTCTTACAGATTTTAATATTAAACATGGGTGCCTTTCATTGCCTCAGTGGAGGGGGGAGCTTTATTCTATCCATCCGAAATCTGGCAGTGTGGATGTCCTTGTAGAGTACAACAAAATCCCTCTGAAATTTGTCCAATTTTGATAGAAAACCATGAAAGTAAAGACCTGAGCAATGCGGGTGGGGGGTGGGAGTCTTCCATTGACACCAGTGGGGAAATAGTGAAACATAATTATTTTTTTAAAACTACAATAATGAAAAGGAACAATAACTAAACAGAAGCATAGAAAAGAGCAAGAGTCCAGTAGCACCTTAAAGACGAACAATATTTGTGCCAGGGGATCAGCTTTCGTGAGTCACTGCTCACTTTTTCAGATATCTGAAGTATTTAAAGAAGTATCTGAAGAAGTAACTAGTGACTCACAAAAGCTCATCCCCTGCCACAAATTTTGTTCATCTTTAAGGTGCCACTGGACTGTTACTCTTTTCTACAACTACAGACAGACTATCATGGCTACCCATCTTAAACAAAACCATATGACGCAACCCAATAATAAAAAAACCAGTCCCTTTTGGAATTAATAACAAAAGCAAAAGAAACTGTCATGCATGCATCTACTGCCCAGTTATACCAACTCTCTGCTTCCAGCCATTTAACCAACTTTTACTCCATTAAGTAAAATGGAGTAAAATCCACTTACCCGATAACTGCTAAGCTCATGTAGAAGTTTTTGGAGAGATACTTCATCAAAAGCCTTTGGGAAGCCCAAGTACATGTTGTCTACTGGATCGCCCTTATCCACATGCTTGCAAACCTCCTCAAAGAATTCCACAAGGTTGGCGAAACAGGACTTCCCTCTGCAGAAGCTGTGCTGATTTCCCCTCAGCTGACTTTGTTCCTTACATTCCTTAATAATTCTCTCTTTAATAACAGTTTCTACTAATTTACCTGAAACAGATGTTAGGCTAACTGGCCTGTGATTTCCTAGATTCCCTCTGGAACCCTTTATAAAAACTGGGGGGGGGTGACAGTTGCTGTTTTCCTGTCAGAGGCTGGTTTTAGTGACAAGTTACATATACTTGTTAGTAGATTAACAATTTCACATTTGAATTCTTTAGGAACCCTCAGGTGTGTGCCAGATGGATCTACAGACTTATCGGTTTCCAGTCTGCCTAGTCGTCCTAGAACTTCATCTCTCATCACCTCAATTTGACTCAGTTCCTCCTAAAAACAGCAGCTCCACCACAGACCCACTTCCTTCCGCCTATTATTACTTTCCAAATCTGGGCAGTAAATGCCCTATCGAAGGAACACAACACACCAGGCGCCTGTTCAGTTTGAATGAGACTGTCGTTCCCTCAGTAAACCGTGAACACCTCTAGAACCACCCCACAAGGGACGTTAAGAGTCGATTTATAGGACATCTGTTTCCATGACAGATGTGTGCGCGCTGAAGCACCACTGTATGGCGCACAGCTGGGGGGTCTGAAAGAGCCACTTCAGAAGGAATTTAATTTTTCATAGTTCTCCATGTCCTTAAGGTGATGCGGCCGCAGGATGTCAGTCTTAACAGAACTCAGGACCCAAGGGATCTTCTGTCACGCCGGCTAACAGCTTAGTTGTTCAAAGAAAAAAACATTCTACTTTCTGCCGGGCTTGTCCAGATATGAACCAAAATTCAGTCACAGGAAGTAATCTTCTCTTACAGGCAAAAGCAAGATCTCTCTGGAGCCCTTGAACTGTGCGATGCAGGAAAGGTTAAGTCTGTCTCTTAATAAGAACGCCTTTTAAAATAAAACACCCATTTTAAATATTATTTCGCATTTGGCCCTGTCTCAAAAATATATTGTATAATGTTAAGGTCTAGGGAAAGGAGTTGCTATCAAGACGATTTTTTTCATAAAACACTGTGATGTGTTTTGTTTTGTTTTTTCAAGAAACCTTTCCAGACTGGTCTCCAGGTGCTTTGTAAGGATGAACCTTTGAAACCAAACAGACACCTCCACTGAAATGTCACTGTGCACATCAGGGTGCGGGATATGGAATGGTACGGTTTAATCTGATCTCATCAGCTATCGGAAGCTAAGCAGCGTTGGTACTTGGATGGGGGACCACCAGTGATGATGATGCAGACAAAAGCTAGGTCCAACCATCTCTGCAGCTGGCTTAGTATAGTGGTTAGTAGCAGCAGACTCTCATCTGGAGAACCGGGTTTGATTCCCCACTCCTCCACATGAAGCCAGCTGGGTGGCCTTGGGTCAGTCACAGCTCTCTCAGAGCTATCTCAGCCCCACCTGCCTCACAAGGTGTCCACTGTGGGGTGAGGAAGGGAAAGGCGATTGTAAGCCGCAATGAGACTCCTTCAGGTAGTGAAGGGCAGGGTATCAATCCAATTCTTTTCCTCCTCCATCTTTTATACTCCATCTTTTTCCCCCAATGGGGACCCAAAGGAGCTCAGAGTATGCAACTGGTCCAAGGTCACCCAGGAAGCTTTCATAGCAGAGCAGGGATTCACATCTGGCTCTCCAAGTTCTCGGTCCAGCACTACAACCACTACACCGCATCGGTATTTACTCCATTGGAAAGACTCGCTCTTCACGCACTCTGATCAGGAAATGTCATCAATATGCAGCCCATTAACCCTTTACCTTTCCCCTTCATAAAACTGATTTCCAAAAGATCTCCCATAGAAGACCCAGATCCGCTTATCTTCAGATAACTGTATGTTCTCCAACCATATCTAGAGGCCAATATAGAGCCAGTTTGGTGTAGTAGTTAGGAGTGCAGATTCTAATCTGGGAGAACCAGGTTTGATTCCCCACTCCTCCACATGCAGCGGCTGATGTGACCTTGGGTCAGTCACAAGTTCTCTCAGACCTGTTCTCTCAGGAGCAGTCCTCAAAAGAGCTCTCTCAGGCCTACCTACCTCCCAGGGTGTCTGTTGTGGGGAGGGGAAGGGAAAGGAGATTGTAAGCTGCTCTGAGACTCCTTCGAGTAGTGGAGGGCAGGGTATAAGTCCAATCTCCTCCTCGTCCTCCTCCTCCTCTTCTTCTTCGTCTTCCAGGTTCAGAATGAACGTAAGAAGAGCCCTGCTGGTTCAGACCAGTGGGCCATCTAGTCCAGCATCTTGTATCACACAGCAGCCAACCAGTTACTCTGGAGGGCCAACAACAGGGCTTACAAGCCAAGGCCTTCTCCTGGTGTTCCTTCCTGACACTGGTATGCAGAAATTTACTGTCTCTGAATATGGAGCATCTCTTTAGTCACCATGCCTAGTAGCCACCGATAGATCTAGGCTCCAGGAATCACAGGTGCTTGACCAAAAGCTCTGTAGCCCCTTCTTCTAGGGCTAGAGATTGGTTCATACCCTGGGAGCCAAGCCAGGAGCTCCTCTGCCTCAGATGGAACTCCACTGGTGGGCTCCGCAGAGCTGGAGCTTCTAGTCACCACCGAAGTCTTTCTAAGTGAAAAAGAAATGTTCATTTAAGGTCTCTTTCAAGTGCGCAGTACCTCGATATACAGATGCCCAGGGCACAAACAAACCTTAATATCGCCAAATGCATCTGGGCTTCTTGGCACGTAACACATCAGTCCTCACAGATCCTAGCTCCATGCCCAGAGTGTTCAAGACGGCGAATATCTCCGAAAGAAAGCCAAGCCTACAATCTTCTAACAGGAAGCAGACCGCACACGGATTTCCATAAACAAGCACCACAGTCAGCACATCAGTGCTACCGGTTTGGAGGTACATTTGATCTCCAAAGCTAAGTTACAGTTATGCCAAATTAAAGCCACCTCATTATAATCCATCCTTTCTGTTCTTCAGAAAAACCTGTTTGGGCTTTTCATGGGAGGTAAACAGTGTACTTTTTACTCTGGAGAAACAACTTCCTGTATAATTTCCCATTTCTAACTAAGGCTGAGGTCACACACGCGAGATAAAGCAGGGGTAGGGGAAGAGAGGCTATTTCCTCTGGCAGAAGTTGACCCACAGTTGCGCGATAACACAGTTTTTTGAAGCTGCAGGCAGAGCCTGCCACTGCGTGATCAGATGCAACCGCAGGTGAGTCGGGATTTTTTTTTTTTTTTTGCAGTTTGTTCCCAATGTGCTTAAAGGAGGGATCGATGATTCGCATCTCAGCCCTGAGGGCTCCCTATGGAGTGTGTGATGATGCGCATACTGAGAAGGGGAGGAAAACAATGGCACGGAGTCGGGACGGCCTGATCAGACCATCCTGACGCCATGGGAGTGTGCTGGGGCAATCAGACAGGGGAAAGTCCACCCGTGGCCCATAGCAACCCATTTGCTACTGGATTTTCCCCAGTGCCTGTTTACTCCACTTCTGTGGCGGAGCAACACGGGTTGCTGCCAGTTGCAGGATGCTTCCCAGATGTTCGGGTCTGATCGCGCACATTAAATCCGCCCGGCATTTGTGCCTATGTAGGGTCTACTTGTGCGTGTGATTGCAGCCTAAAACTTACCTAGACTTCTGGTCTTCCCATATCACTTGGCAGAGACATCTCTCTTCTGGGATGGATGCAAATGAGGGAGGGGCTGTGACTCAGTGGAAGATCCTCTGCTTTGCATGCAGACAGTCTCAAGTTTGATCCCTGGCATCTCCAATTAAAAGGACCAGGCAGTAGGTGATGTGCCAGGCCTCCACCTGGGATCTTGGAGAGCCACCCACCGCCAGTGTGAGTAGACAGTACTGACTTTGACAGACCAAGGGTCTGATTCAGTGTAAGGCAGCATGTTCATATGTGAGGGGGATTAGATGTTAAAAGTATATCCTTCCACTTGTGGGAGACTTTGATGAACAGATGGACTCCTTCTGTGCGTGGAAGGATACCTGCCACAAGAGAAAGGGTACCTTTGGATCCAATTCATTGGTTCTATTTTCCATTGATATATGCAGTGCATTCTACAATTCAAAGGAGAACAGAGTGGCCTTTGTATATGAAACATCAGGTGTGTGCCAGAGCTTCAGGTGGTAAAATCTGTTGCACTGAAACCCATCTCAAAATCAGAACGGGCACCAGGTTTCCTTACTAGAAGCTTTCCAAGTTCCATTAATCACAGATCTGCATAATCTTCCCTTGTTCACTGAGAAATCCAGCTGCATTGGAGCTGACTGAACTGTTCATTCTTTCTCCAGACATAGGTTTTGCTGCGTCTTTAAAATCTTGCATTATTCGTAAAGTCATCTTTTCCAGTTATTAAAAACTCTTCAGCCGGCCAGGACCCCAGGGAACACGGTCACAAACCTGGTGGAAGATTACAGGTGTCTAATATTGAATTGGGAGTCTCTCCTATGATTTTGTAATAGGGAGGAAAGGTTCCCCTCATCCAAGCATTAAAATACTGCATCACATTTTACAGATTCATTAGCTGGGTAATTAGCGAGGGGGTGGAAACTAAGCCAGGTTTAATGAACAGCAGAACAGAGAGGCAAAATAGGAAACTGAGAACAGAAACAAGGACAAACAGAACTGCAAATTCAGTGTTCCCTCTAAGCTGAGTCAGTGTGAGCTAGTTCACAGTTTTTTAGCCTCCGACTCACACATTTTTGTCTTCAGTCAGGAAGGATGGCTCCAGAGCAAACTAATTTATGCAGCAGCCAAATTGCTCGCTCAGAACTTTAATGCCAGTAGCCAGTTCACATGACTCCACAGCTTAGAGGGAGCATTGATTGCAATTCCAGCCAAAGTCCTACACACAAAAATATTTTAAAGGGGGGATACCCAGCTTGCACACTGACAATGGGACAGCCAGTCAGGGCCAAACTAGACTAGATGCTGGGAGAGCCACAAATAGATCTACAGTCTTTCAACTGGTACAGAACGGCTGGGGTTCATACTAAGGAAAGCGGTTAATTATTTCCTCAATCCTAAACCAACCATGTGGAATAGCAGATGGACTAAGATTCAGTTCAAGGGTACATCAAATAACGGTTTCCCAAAGTAACACAACTTATTTTTAGACCAACAGGTATATCCAAAAGTACAAAGCATGTGACACAATACAACTGCCGGGATGCTTCCCCAGCAGTGAAACAAAGAAAAAAATAACAAATATGCAGACGACACAGAAGTCCCCGTCCCATTTTTGCCCACCCGCATGATGGTGTGCTTGAACACAACATAACTGAATGCTTTCATAGTCCACTTTCCTCAAGACAACTCAAAGCAGATCATAAAAACATTTCAAACCAACAACCAACCACAAAACTGAATATTTGACTCCAACAAATAAGTTTGTTTTTTTTAAAGGTAACTAATAAGGCCAGATCCTGAAGCTGAAGCTCAAATACTTTGGCCACCAAATGAGAAGGGAGCACTCACTGGAGAAGACCCTGATGCTGGGGAAGATGGACGGGGATGGCAAAGGATGAGATGGTTAGACAATGTGATCGATGCAACAAACATGAAATTAAGCAAACTTTGGAGCATGACAGAAGACCAGAGGGCCTCGAGTGATGTGGTCCATGGGGTCGCAAAGAGTCGGACTCAGCTGTGCAACTGAACAACAACAATAAGCAATGAGGAAGCACCTATAAAACCAGATGAGAAACAGCATGCTAAGTTGCACAAAGCCCCTCCTGAGTAGTTCCGTACAGCACAGCCTGCGGAAGGTCAGGTGGATTGGGCTTTTCTAACTTCCTCCAGGAAGTAGCTTTATCACATGGCAGCCACAACCAAAAGGCCCAAGAAGAGCCTTGGAAGCAAACAGCACTTGTTTGTAGGAAGGGTCTCCAAGAGGTGGTGGTGAAAAGTGCCATCAAGTGGCAGCTGACTCATGGTGACCTTGTAGGGTTTTCGAGACAAGAGACATACTGAGATGCTTTGCCATTGCCTGCCTCTGCTTAGCAACCATGGAGTTCCTTGGTGGTTTTTCATACAAGTACTAACTAGGCCCCACCCCTTCTTGGCTTCCGAGAGCTGATGAGACCGGGCTAGCCTGGGCCATCCATGTTAGAGCTCTTCAAGAGCCCTCAGTCAAATGAATGGATGGAAGAGACAGACAGACAGTCAGACAGATACTGAACTGAGAGAATTTGCTGGATGCCATCGTGATCTGTGTTGAGAATTTTACTGTATATTTTAGTGTAGATTCATTATAATGTTTGTTAATGTTTTAAATTGGTTTTAATTGTTTTATTATGACTTGGCTTGTGCCACATTGTAAGCCGCCCTGAGCCTGCTTGCAGGGAGGGTGGGGTAAAAGGATGGATGGATGGATGGATGGATGGATGGATGGACGGACGGACGGACGGACAGACAGACAGACAGACAGAGAGATGAGAAGATGATAGAGGATGGATGGATGGATAGATAGATGAGAAGATGACAGAGGATGGATGGATGGATGGATGGATGGATGGATGGATAGACAGATAGACAGACAGACAGACAGACAGATAGATACGCAGGCAAGAAGGCAGACACTGGCTATTACAGCATGTATCTATCTACCTATTAGGGAGGTAGGGAGGTAGGGAGGTAGGTGATGATGACGATGACGACAACAACGATGATAGACAGATACTGGCTATTACAGCACATATCTATTTACCCATTAGGTAGGTAGTATACAGACAGACAGACAGACAGATAGATAGATATCTGGTTTAGAGTTGAAGTTGCTAACTTCCAGGTGGGACCTGAAGTGCTCCAGAAATTATAACTGATTTCCACATTACATGATCCGTTCCCCTGAAGGAAATGGCAGCTTCCAGGGGCGACCTCTATGGCAGCACATCCCCACTGAGATCACTCCCCTCCCGAAATGCCATTTTCCTCTGGGACTGCCCCCAGATCTCCAGGAATTGCCCAAACTGGAGCTGGCAACCCCCCCCCCCCATTTTACTCTACAAGAGAATCAGTGATCCTGTAATTCTGTGCCATGCCAAAAGAAAAGCACTCAAATGTTCATTCATTATAAACCTTAAGAAGCTTCAATAATTGCCCTGAACTTTGTCCAAGGATACCTGGTGCAGCTAATAAGAGCTCAACCCCCTCCCCCCCCCAAAAACCCCATTCTTTATATATAATATAGAAATAAAACTTCCCGTAAGTCTTTAAAAATGCCTTAAATTCTCTATACATTTAGTAAGACTTCTTGCTTCTTTAACATGTCCCTTGCTGCCTCTCAAGATAATGCACCAGTGATATATTACAACAGCCATTTAGTACTGCAAAGCAATAGGCTGGCCAGGCAACTATTAAATCTTATTTTCTCCTTAATGTAAAAGCAGTAGGGGGAGCAAAAAAATAACCTTTTCGCAAACCCTGACCCACAATGCTTCCCTTCCAGAGGCATCTCTGCACCATTCCTTCCCTAGTTTGTTGGAGACACACATCAAATATGGGCAGAAGTCATTACAAACCTACACGCGTAGTACCCCCTGTTAACAGAGAAAAGTCTAGATGAAGACATGCTCTGGGACAAACAAGATACATGGTGTTGTGTTTAAACAAAACAAAAAAGAGGGGTCCCTGAGCTACTAAAGAGGAAAGCAAGTATCTAGGAATCAGCAAACGCGCACACACAAAAAACCCCATTTTGTTCTTCCTAATTAAAACTGTCTTTTACTTAAACACAAGGAGTTCACCAAAAACACTGAAACGTCGGTGTTATCATAGCAAGGTTTCAAGGGCCCCCTGTTTAAGAGTATATTGCAAAACGGTGATACACTTTAAGAGCATTTCCTACTAATTTCCCCACTAATTTGTACCTGAGAATTTCAAAGATGTTCCCACCATAGTGCAAATGAATGCTTTCACTTTACAGAAACTGAGATTTGCAACTTTGGCCAGGACTTAGTTGGGGCATTGCTGGAGATCTGGGGACCGTGCCTGGGAAGATGGAATTAAGGGAGGGTAGAGGACAATGGGGGCGTGATGCCAGAGAGTCCGCCCTCTGAAACGGCCATTTCCTCCCAAGGACCAGATCTCTGTAGCCAGGAGATCCAGGGCTCATTTCGTAGCAGGAGCTCCTTTGCATATTAGGCCACACACTCCCTAATTTATTTATTTATTTATTTATTTATTGCATTTCTATCCCGCCTTTCCAGCGAACTGGCTCAAGGCGGCTCACAACATAAACATAAACACCGAAGTGGTTTACAATTTAAAATCATAAATACACAACATTAAAAAACGACTAACATAGCCGTACTGGCGGCATCTACATGCTCCTGGAGAGTAGCGGCAACAGAAGGTTTGGCCTGTGGAACCGGGGCGATGTTGTCCTGCCATCTCCCCGGTGGTGGCTCCTATTCGAAAGCCTGGCGGAAGATGTAGCCAATCCTCCAAGAGCTTACAGTAGCCAATGTAGCCAATCCTCCAAGAGCTTACAGAACTCTTCTTACAGGGGCTACTGTAAACTCTTGGAGGATTGGCTACATCAGGGGTGTGTGGCCTAATATGCAAAGGAGCTCCTGCTACAAAATGAGCCCTGAGGAGATCAGTTGTAATTCTGGTAAGACACCAGGTCCTTCCTGATGAATCCAAAACAAATGAACACCATGAATGCAATTAACAAGTCTAATATCAATGTCTCTAAATCAATATTTCAAAATAGCAAACAAGTGTTTATTCTTAATAAATATACAGTTATCAAGGTTTTCTTATAACCAACTCCAAAAATATTTAATAAAATGCAGGACAACTGATATGCGACACTGAAGCACATGATAGCCGGGTGGCTACTGGTAGAAAGAGATTTCCTAGAGCATTGGTTCTGACTTGAATTTTGTGTGTGTGTGTGTGTGTGTGTGTGTGTGTGTGTGTGTGTGTGTGTGTGTGTTATAGAAAACGTGGAGGACATAGTATTTTTTATAAAAAAAATTGAAAGTGTTTCTCATAGTGTCTATATTTCTAGTCTGAATTAGTAAAAGTATGATAAATTGACGTAACAAAAGAATATATAGATATAGATACATACATACATACATGCATGCATACATACACACACACACACACACACACACACACACACACATATATATATATCAGGTAGTCTACAGTCTTTGTTTGAATAATAATTTGACTCTAATTAGAGATAAAGTATATACACGTAATTAAGTTGAAGTTATGTAGTTCTCCAACCATGTATAGAATCTGGACCATGTATTACTAAATTTCTCTTCCTGTAATCCTTTCAACAATAATTTGTCCATTTCTGCGGTCTCCAATACTCGTTTATAAGTTCTTCTTTAGTAGGTTTTTCTTCTTTTCTCCAATATTTTGCATATAATATTCTAGCAGTTGTTAATACATGAATGATCAAATAAAAGTCCTCATTTTTACAGTTCTCAGGTCTAATATTCAATAGAAACAATTCCGGAGTAAAAGGTAGAGTAGTTTCTGACATCTTTTGTAAAATTCTGTGAAGCCAGTCCCAGTATTTCTTAGCCTTATTACACATCTACCACATATGGTAAAATCTCCCAACAGAGTTTTTACATTTTCAGCAATCTCTTGACAACTTAGGATAAAATTTTGCTAACGTATCTGGTGTTATATACCATCTATAAAACATTTTATAAATATTTTCTTTATATGAGACTGCTTTTGTAATTTTTATATTTGTTTTCCATACCCGGACCCATTGGTCTAAAAGAATATTATATCCCACATTTTGTGCCCATTTAACCATAGAATTTTTTATAACTTCATCCTGAGTCTTATCCTCTAACAACAATACCTACAGTTTTTAAATCATTTTTTCTTCAGAATAAAGCAGAATCTTGTCAATGTCAGAAATTTTTGAACAAAATCCTACATTTTTATCTTTAGCATACCTAGGTTGTATTTGTACCAGCTCCCACCAGCTGATCTCAGGATTAAACTCTATAATACATTCAGTTGTTTTTAACTCGTTCTTACTATCAAGCAAGTCATTATATTTCAATAAATACATTTTAGAAACCAAATTTGGGTTGGTAAAATCATCTAAAGGGGCAACCCACTTGGAGATTTTAGGGGAAAAAGTCTTTTCGTAGCTTCCCATACCTTCAGCAGTGACCTTCTAATTAAATGTTGTGTAAAATATTTATGAGTTTCCATTTTTCCATACCAGATAAAGGCATGCCAACCAAACAGGAGATCATGACCTTCCAAGGTCAATATTCTGGTATTTTCTAAAGTAATCCAATCTTTTATCCATGTCAAGGCAGCTGCTTTAAAGTATAAATTCCAGTCTGGAAGAGCAAATCCTGCCTTTTCTCTTGCATCCTGTAGAGCTTTCAATTTTATTCTTGGGGTTTTTTTACCTTGCCATATAAATCTTTTAATCAGTACGTCCAATTCTAAAAAAATTCTGATTTTGGAGTACTGGTATTGTTTGAAACAAAAAGATCAATCTAGGAAGAACATTCATTTTAATTGTAGCAATTCTGCCCATAAAGGATATGTGTTTCCATTTTTCAAGATCTTTCTTGATTTCTGTAATAAGTTGGGTATAGTTATTTTCAAACAGAGAGCTGCATCTATTTGTTATATTTATTCCAAGATATTTAATTTTTTCCCCAAACTTCTAAACCTGATAGTTGTTACAGTAACGATTCTTGTTGTTTGTTTTTTGTTGTCATGTCATGTTTTTTGTTAATATTTTAGTTTTGTGGATATTTATTTTCAGGCCAGCTATTTGGCCATAATCCTTAAGAGAGTTTATAAAGAAGGCGGACAATAGATTCGATCGGGTTTTCCAGTATAAATACTAGATCGTCAGCAAAGGCCTGCAGTTTGAATTCTTCTCTTTTAATTTTAAGGCCTTTAATGTTGGTATCCTTTTTAATCAAATCATTTAATGTTTCAAGTGTAAAAATAAAGAGTAGAGGTGATAGTGGATATCCTTGTCTAGTTCCTCTTTGTATGGCTATATTCCTTGTTAATTCACCATTAAGTAGAATTCTCACTTGTTGAGAAGAATAAATTGCTTTAACCATGGTAAAAAAAACTTAAGGCCACATTGTGCAGTCTATAATTGTTGGAATATTCTTCTTTCTGTGGTCCATTTAATCCATTGACATTGATAGAGATAAAATTCCAACTTGAATTTTGATCGCCTCAACAGGAGGGAGATGCAGCTTTGAAAAAGAGGACTGAAACATGTTTACATGCCTAGGATACATGTCGCTGCATAACTTCTAATTGTTGATCTGTTATATAAATTTGTCATATGGAGAACTTTCGAACTAGTAGTGTTACATTGTAACCTTGATTTATAGCTCATGATTGTTGCATTTTGAGAGTTTGGGAACTTTGGCTTGGAACTTTTGACTTTGTATTAAATACTTCTGGAGTTGGTTATAAGAAAACCTTGATAACTGAATATTTATGAAGAGTATACACTCATTTGGAATGTCAAAATATTCATGTAAAGGCATTTGACTTCTTAATTGCATTCGCAGTGTTCATTTGTTTTGGAAAACTGGCACACTGTGTTTTCCCCTTGTTCTGTCCACCTCCCTGAAGGATGGCAACCCTATGGCTACCTAGCAAACGAAGCACAGCCAGCTTGCCAGTTGACCGAGCATGGCTTGTGCTAAAGAGAAAGCCATAATTAGACTCCAAGCACCCAAAGGGAGAGGAGCGAGTACTATGGCACAGGGGCTCGTTCATACAGCACCAGCCTCACAGTTGGGTATGTCTGCCAGGGCCAGTTCCAGGTTTTGTGGGGCCCTCAACAGACAGGGCCCAGGAACCCCCATCTGCCCACCACCAGGGCTCCACCCATGCCCTCCTTTTCACCCCCACACCTGCACGCTACCCACCTGCCCATGCATCCTCCTCCCACTTGCAAGTTCTCCAACCATCCATGTCCAGTTGCCTGTACCCCCTCCAGTGTTCCCTCTAAGCTGTGGAGTCTTGTGAGCAAAAATTCTACTTGGTGAGCTCCTGGCATTAAAGTTGTGAGCAAGTGATTTGGCTGCTGCATAAATTAGTTGGCTCTGGAGCCATCCTTCCTGAGCCAAGACAAAAATGTGTGAGCTGGTGGCTAAAAAACTGTGAGCTAGCTCACGCTAACTCAGCTTAGAGGGAACACTGCTCCTGCACACCCTTTCCCCAACAGCGCTGGCCAGTACATGCAGCTAGGAGTGCTGCTGCCATTGCTACTAGGAGTGCCTCCACTGTGTACCACCTACATGCCCTGCCCCTCAAGAGATAGCCAGTTTGGTGTAGTGGTTAGGAGCGCGGACTCTAATCTGGGAGAACTGGGTTTGATTCCCCACTCCCCCACATGCAGCTGCTGGTGTCCTCGGGTCAGTTACAAGTTCTCTCAGAGATGTTCTCTCAAAAGCTTTCTCAGCCCCACCTACCTCACAGGCTGTCTGTTGTGGGGAGGGGAAGGGAAAAGGGATAGTAAGCAGCTATGAGACGCCTTCGGATACCGAAGGGCAGGGTATAAATCCAATCTCCTCTTCTTCTTCTCGATGACTATGGGGAGTTGGGAGCACTGGTACGGACAGGTGGCAGGGGAGGTTTGTGGGGAGTCAACAGCAGGGACTCCACCAGAAGACCTGGGCCTTGGCAGCTGCCCCACCTCAGGATATGCTGATACTGGTCCTGATGTCTGCCCCATTCCAGCATTTAAGAACCAGCAGCCTAGCCACAAACACAGGCAATTGGATGTGGATCTCCCCATTAACTGGCACCCCTGGGCATATTGTTGCCTTCAACAGTCAGCCCTGTGTAATCACACTGCAGAAGTGCATACAAGGAACCAGAGACCAGGCCCAGCAGACCTATATCGGTGTGGTCATCTTCTTTAAAGCCACACTAATAGCAGCCAGCGAGCGGCCGGAACCTGCCTTCCCAGTCCTGCTGAGACCATAAACCCTAGAAAGCCAGAATTTATAAACTCTCCCCCCGCCCCGAGCCTAAGACCACCACTGCTGCAGTGCGCTGTGTACAAATGGGGGAAAAACAGACTCCAAGGAGACAGGCTGGAAAACACAGGCCTAAACAGGGTTTCCATTAGATTGAGGTTGTGTTCCTGACACTGGGGCTGCACTGAACGCTACAACTGGGCCAAAGTACACTGGCAAAGCCAACTTCGCAATGGCTAACCTATAACAGAAAGGTTCTCCCCTTGTTAGGTCCAAATGGATCCTATCCCTCTGTACACTTCTCTGTGTCAAGAAAAATTAATAAATCTCTGTACACGACATGAACCATTAACCTCTGGAGAGATGGAACGTAAATTTTCTAAATAAATACAAGAGCACCCAGATCAGGTGTTCTATAAATGATCTGCAGGAGGGATTTATCCTGACTGGGATAGCCCAGGCTAGCCCAATCTCATCAGATCTCGGAAGCTAAGCAGGGTTGGCCCTGGCTAGTATTTGGATGGGAGACTTCCAAGGAATACCAGGGTTGTGACGCAGAAGTGGGCAAAGGCAAACCACCTCCGAACGTCTTTTGCCTTGAAAACCCGACTGGGTCTCCATAAGTCAGCTGCGACTTGACGGCACGTCCCACCACAAAGCTAATTATGCAAGATAGTTCAAGGTGGCCAGCCGTGTTGGTCTGAAGCAACAGAACAAAATTAGAGTCCAGTGGCATCTTTAAGACCAATACAGTGACATTCATGGCCGTTTATTTTAGCGTAACACTTCCTGGCCCCAGAAAGCCTGTACGTCAATGAAACAAAAACCCTTCCCATTAGTAGTCCGGTCGTAACCTTTGCATCGGCCCCTTTTCCGTGCCATCTTCCTGCCACATCGTCTCCTCGGCTACCAAAGTTCTGTTTACCATTTGCACAAAATCCTCCCTAATGGAGAAGTGGGCAGAATGTCAAAGGCAGTCTCTGAAGGACCTTCTGTGTCTGTTGGTTGCTGAGACTTCTGCAATGGTGCTGGACTGGACAGACCTTGGCCTGGTCCAGAAAGACACTTAACCCTAACCTGGGACCAGGCAATCTTGAAAACTGCCTTCTCAAGCATGAACCTATTCAGTCAATGAGATCACTGGGAGAGGGCCCTCTCTGTGTCTTTCCCCTGCCTTCTGAATCAGGGGGCTGAACAGAACTGGACTTTTCCAGTGCTTACCCAAATTATTGTGAAACTCCATTTGTCGCCCTCTGAGGCTTGATAGGCACAGTCTGTGTCTAACTTTTCCAGAAGTCAGAAAAGATTGTACTGTCCGAGCAGGCTTTGCATTAAGTTTAATCTATCACCAGCTCACGTTCTTGCACTGTTGTTGTTGTTGTTCGGTAGCACAGTCAAGTCCGACTCTTCGCGACCCCGCGGACCATGTCACGCCAGGCCCTCCTGTCTTCCATCAACCTCCAGAGTCTGCTTAATTTCACGTTTGTTTCATCGATAACACTAACAATCTCATCCTTTGCCGTCCCCTTCTTCTTTGACCTTCAGTCATTCCCAGCATCAGGGTCTTCTCCAGTGAGTGCCCCCTTCTCATTGGATGGCCAAAATATTTGAGCTTCAGCTTCAGTATCTGGCCTTCCAGGGGACAGTCAGGATTGATTTCTTTTAGGATTGACTGATTTGATCTCCTTGCAGTCCACAGGACTCTCAAGAGTCTTGCACTACCAGCTAACTTACGAAACCGCATTTGTTGCTCTCCTTGCTGGCAGGAAAGCTGTAGGTATTGGATCCCACAGGTCTGTTCCTCGGATGGCGGCACATTCTCATGGTCCAAGGAAACTTCTCCTTGCATCAAGGCAAGGCTTCTTGCTCTGTAGAAAGGTCCAACATCAATGGAAAGGATCTATGGGATCCAACCCACTGGCAGCATTCAGAAGTCATGGTGCGCAACTATAGCTTGCTGCCATGCTCAGGTTCTCGTTTCACTCCTCCCCTTACATGAGAAGCCTCAAATCAAGCTCCAGTGCAGCGCAACATCTGAGCCACTTTGGTGTAGTGGTTAGGAGTGCAAACTCTAAACTGGGAGAACCGGGTTTGGTTCCCCACTCCTCCACATGCAGCTGCTGGTGAGACCTTGGGTCAGTTACAAGTTCTTTCAGAGCTATTCTCTCACAATGCTGTTCTCAAAAGAGCTTTCTCGGCCCCACCTACTTCACAGGGTGTCTATTGTAGGGAAAGGAAGGGAAAGGAGATTGTAAGCCACTCCAAGACTCCTTCGGGTAGTGAAGGGCAGGGTATAAATCCAATCTTTTCTTCTCTCTTCTTCTTCAACATAAAACACCTGGGAAAACTGGAGTTTGTTTCCTCCACTAAACCAACATTTGAAGCCGGTGTTTAATCCCAACTCACAAGAAGAAAACCAACTCCAATTGACCTAGGTGCCTGCATCCAGATGTCGCGCAGCAAGCCAAAGTTTGATTCAATCTATTCCAAACCAGGAGGGCTTCAGTCACATTCCACATGTGAAGGATGATGGAGTTGGGAGAAGCAAGGGGAGCCCATGAGCATAAGCTCCAACCATACCCATCTAGACTTCCAAATGACTTGGGCCAAGTGGAAAATTCCATGCTCCCAGCTCCAATCTCCTGCCCTCAAGAAACTGAGGAGCAGGAGAAAAAAAAAACTGCCACCACGGTCATGCTCTAAGAATCTTCCCTAGTCTCTATGGTCTTTATCACAGAGATTAGGGGAAATTTCTACAGTCACCCAGAAATGATATCACATCCTCCGTGAACGCCACACTCCTCAGGCAATGCCCCCTCAGATTTCTTGGCACTTGCCTAGGCAGTGCATGAACAAAATCTACCATGACACATCAATGCAGCTATTGACTACTTTGTGATTTGATATTCTGTTTTACAAGAAATGCACCACACTCTGAGGTACCACCGTGACAGAAGCATGGGTTAAAATGTTTTAACAGGTTTCTTTTTAAATCAAGCTTTAAAATTAGGATGTGTAATTAAGATAAAAGCATTACTAAAATGCGAGGTGAGATTCCAAGTAGGTGTTCCTGTTAATAAATATAAACCCGCACTGGCCAACCGCGTGCATTTTAGTGAGAAGGAAAGCAAGACTGATCACACCAACCATGTGCTAGTGCACCCTGGCAGCCATTCACTCCATTCTGAAGTATAGCTTCTTCACTATCTCAGACTCTGGCTACTTTAACATTCCCTCCTTTTCCCTTCCTCCTGTCCACTCCCTTTCTAGAACCCAGTATCACATTTACTGAGAAGCATAAAGGTAACAATGGCACAAATTAACTATAACATGAACAATACCTTAAGGACCGAGCTTGCCATTCCAGATGGAGCAAGGACATATATCTATATCTGTCAGCTAACGCTGCCATCTCCTGCCCAGGAGGTGAGATGAGTGAACAGACGTCAGGTCTGTGGAATGTTATGTTATATTTCTCATGGCGTGCTTATCGCTCTCCAAGCTGTTCTGACCTTGGGAGACTGCTGGTGCCTGCCCATGTATCTTTTCTCCTGTCTGAGGGCACGGTCATATGCACCCATTTGCCACAGAAGAGGGACGATTCACCACCAGATCAAAGCGGCGTGATCACACCAGCACATCTGGGAAGCGTCCCGCAACCGTTGTCAAACCGTCGCAAACCATTTTGATCCAGTGGGGAATCGTGGTAAAAGGCTACTAGTGAAACTCCAGTATCAAATGGTTTGCCGTGGTTCACAGCTGGAGTTTCCCCGTGTGATCACTCCAGCGCCGAAGTGTGGCATTGCGGATAGCGTGATCACACTGTTTCCCCCCCCCCTTCTCCATGTGCGCATTATCGAAAGCCCTTAGGGTGGGGAGGCGATTCATCAATCCCCCATTTAAGCACCTTGGAAACCAACCACAAAAAAACCCCAACTTGCCCACGGTTGCATCTGATCACGCAGTGGAAAGTTGCCCCGGCAGGTCCATAGACCTGTGTGATCACGCAACTGCGGGGCAAATTGCTCCGGAGCAAAAAAGCCTCACTTCCCCTTCGGATTATTTCACTCGTGTGGAAGGGACATGACTCTATTTCTTCCCCCTTTTTCCCTGGGAACCGAAAACCAGTATTTTGAGCGCCTTTTCTTTGCCTTGGTGATTGGTTGCAATTCCTTACCAGACCCCTTTTTGAATTCTGTATAATTGTCCTGCTTGGGGCTGTGTCAGCCATTACTAACACAAGAAGTGCAGATGGCCACAACAGACCTTTCTCAATAAAGACTTCCTTCTCTAGGACACTTGATGTTGACTGACTCTGTAGGACTCTCACAATATCTAGCCTTATCTCTGTCTGTCTGTCTGTCTGTCTCTCTCTCTCTCTTTCTGTGTGTGTGTGTGTGTGTGTTGGAAAGTGCCATCAGTTCACACTGGACTTATGGTGATCCTGTAGGATTTTCAAGGCAAGAGACATTCCAAGGTGGTTTGCCTTTGCCTGCCTCTGCATAGCAACCCTGGACTTCCTTGGTGGTTTCCCATCCAAAAACTGACCAGGCCGACTCTTATTAGCTTCTGAGACCTGACCAGATCGAGCTAGCCTGGGCCACCCAGGTTAGGGCTGTATAACAGACATACAAGCAGGAAAAAAAGCAATATGGAAATACAGCAGAATCAAAAAATGATATGTACACTAACCCCTTATTCTTCATTAAAAAAAAAAAAGAACTAAGCAATAAAATCTGTCTTTTTAGAATGTTAAGTACACTTCTCTCTCACCCTCTCTCTCTCTCTCTCTTTTGTTGAACCAAGTAGGGCCTGAAAACCAATTCACGAGGGCTTTCGGAGGGAATAAGATGGAAAAGCTATAACGAGATGGAAAAAAAACATTAAAAAGCCATAATATATAGCAGAGTAATACTGCGGCGTGGCTCTCTGTTGCACAGTGTGTTGGTAACCGAAACCAGTCCCATGGTCCCAGCCTGCAGGACTTTCATTTATGTTCTTTTATGATCTTCCTGTTTGCATTAGCCCCAGTCAAGTGATGTAGAACTTCAATAAAGGGTGAATAGCCATGCCTCACTTTTCATTTTGCGCCCTGGTGCAAATCAACAATTTTCCTTCGCCTGTCCCCCCACACACACACACTGCTCTCCCACCACCATCAACCCCCTGCATAAAAAGTCCACCCAACCACATCATTTTGCCAGACGTTTTAAATTAATACAGTGCCATGTGTGCGCGCATCTGTACATCACACACATTTCTTACCACTGAGGCCGGATCCCTCAGATTTATGGAGACCGTTCCATTGCGGTTTCTTGAGCACGGGGAACCGGACACCATACCAGAGTACAGTATAGACACAACCTGGGTTAGTGTCGCACACACTGGGTGGGAGATCGTGTGTTAACCACAGCGTGGATGCAGAGTTACGGGTAACGCACAGTGCAACTGGATACGTTCATAACGGGTGTGCAACTCTTTAATTTACAAAAAGCAAGCTTGTGGTTAAGACTCCATATATAGGATTAAAAGCCCATAAGCAATGACCAGGGAAATTTCCAAAGGCAAAGGAGCTCGAATCATGGGTCTCAACAGCCTGCATACATGTTTGCTTCTCCTAATCTCCGGAATATGTAAAATGCTTTCTATACGCAACTCACAAAATCCTCAGCTTTTTCTTCAATGGACTTCCAATTTCATTTCTAAGCACAGGAAGTATGTGTGTGTGTAAAGGGCCGTCAAGTCACCCCTGTCAGGTTTTCAAGGCAAGAGACGTTAAGAGGTGGTTCGCCATTGCCTGCCTCAGCATAGCGACCCTGGACTTCCTTGGTGTTCTCCCATCCAAATTCTAACCGGGACCAGCCCTGCTTAGCTCCCCAGATCTGACAAGATTGGGCTTGCCTCCAAGTACAAAAGTTCATTGCACATAGCCATTGGCCATCACAATACAAATTATAAAAACAGTACCAAGGTTGGCGGCACAATACAAAATACATAAACGAAGTAAAAGTATAAGATCAAGTTACTCAATTATGTATTCTAAAAGTGCAGTCAATCCATAGCCCTATCTCTAATTTTCCTTGCAGCATGGGCATAGAGTGCCATTCTACAAGAAATGGTGGGACTGGCGTACAAAAGTAAAAAAGTTACTATATCAGTACCAGATATGAATTGTAAGGTTGAAAGAACTGGGATAAGGAATTTGATTCCAAGGCCAGTATACAGAGGGCATTCTAAGATGTGGTGTTTTAGATCTTCCACCGAGGTCCCGCACAGACAGATACGCTGGTCGTACGGGGTTCTGAGATATCATCCTTTTAGCAGCTCAGCTGGCGTGGTCTAAAAACGAAGAGCAGTAAAAGCCCTTCTTATGCTTGTAAATTGAAACAAGGGCCAAATAGGAGGCGTTGGAGTGGTCTGTTTTAAATGCTGAATACCGTGGGCAAATTTCTGTTGGCTGATTAGGGATTTGTCAATTAAAGTATCTCCATTGTAAACCCAATCCCGCAATTGTGAGTTGTTATTTGAGGGGGATTGGGTTTGCCTGGCCCTTCTGGACCTTTCAAGTCTGCCAGACTTGGGGCTCACATAGTTGGAGAACCTGCTCCCCCAGTATGACCCTAGCTCTGATAGGGACAGCAAAGCCTTTCAGAGGTTCCAACCCCTCTGAGATTATGAACAATGACTGCTCATGGGCTTTTCCAGTAGCAACTCCATTATCACGGAAGAGTTTTCCAGAGGGCGTAAGAAAGTCCACGTCCCTTCAGGCACTTCAGAGGGGATGCAAAACGGAACATTTTAGAAGGACTTTTTGGGATTGTCTGGACGAGGCGCTTTTAAGGGCAACTGATTGGACTCTTCTAAATTTGTTACAGCTGGCTATTTTAATGGTCATTCTTCGATGTTTTATTGTCGTTGTCCTACATAGGAAGCACTGTATAAATGACGCTGCATTGCTCAATGCATGTCTCATTTTGTTGACTTTATTGACTCAGTCTGTGTTAATCTGCCTTGGGTCCCTGTGAGAAAGGTGGACTATAAATAATGTAAGTCAACAAATAAATACATTTCCCGAATGTACCCTTTCCAGAAACCCACATGGAGTGTTTTGATTGGGCCAGGGGGTTTCTTTCTTCTTCTGAAAGTCTACCTGGCTGCCTCCATTCTGATGTAGTGGCGGTAGGGTCAGATTAGGGCTCCAGAGACCGAGGTTCGAATCTTCACACAGTTGTGAAGACTAGGTGGCCCAGAGCCAGTTACTCTCTTCCTCAGACTAGCCCATCTCATGTGAGTGGGTGAGGTAGGGTTGCCAGATCCAGGTTGGGGAACTCCTGGGGATTTTGGGGTCGAGCCTGGGGAGGACAGGGACCTCAGTCAGGAACAATGCCATGGAGTCCACCCTCCAAAGCAGAGGTGTCAAACTCATTTGTTACGAGGGCCAGGTCTGGCATAACTGTCACTTTGTTGGGCCGGGCCATGTGTGCCATAAAACGTAATACCAGGTACCGGAGATATAAGCTGTATAAAGGACAGCAGCTGGTAAGCCCCGAGTTGGTGTATCCTCACTTCAAGGCCCCCTGGGCTGGGCACAAAGGAAAATCTACATGGGCGGACTGGAGAGCCAGCAGTGTAGCACTGGGTAGACGCTCCCAAGCTGCTGTAGACGAGGTTGTTTCACCATGCTGAAGCCACAATCAGAATGGCTCCGCCCACTCTCCCCCCCCCCCCGAGCAGTCTCCTGTTCCCTTCCTTGCACTAGTTGCTCGCGGGCCACATTGACAGGACAGTTCTGGCCCCTGGGCCTTAAGTTTGACACCCCTGCTCCAAAGCATCCAGTTTCTCCAGGGGAATTGATCTCTGTATTCCAAAAATGAGCTGTAATCCCAAGGGAAACCCAGGCATCCCTAGTGTGAGGTTAAATAAAGGAGGAAGAATATATATCGGTGGTCCCCATCCTTTCTGAGACTTTGGGCACCTTTGTAATTCTGACACAGGGAGGGAGGTGTAACCACTAAAAGAAGCTGGCAAGTACAAAACTGCTGCCACAGGAGGCGGAGCCAACCACACAGAGGACGCCCACATGTAGGGGAGAAAGAGGGTGACTAAAAAAATACAGAGGAAAAGAGGAGTGTATAAAACCAACAGCTGCCACTGAAACGATGTTAATTTAATCTCTCCAGTCAATCGGATCTCCAGTGGCCAATCAGAAGATGTGCTGGGCAAGTGCCACACCTGGAGGGCACCAGAAGAGGTGTTGGTGAGCCCCATGGCGCCCACGGGCACCATGTTGAGGACCCCTGACGCGTGTGCCATGAGGAAGGGTTAAAGAGGAATCAAGTAAAGAAACTTCATCTACTATTGTGCAAAAGGGAGTTTTCTCTTGCCACGCACTGATGGCCCCAGGCGCGAAGGGACTTCTGCCTTACATCCAGGGGGTTAGAGAAGAAATACTCACCATCAAAGACGGGCAAAATCCCAGCTTGCTCATACTGGAAAAAGTATTGCTCAGAAAAAGAAACAGAATATGCTTTGTACACAACAACAACAAAATTTCACAGGTGCAGCCAACACACAAGAGAGATGCTCTCCCCCCAAAAAAAACCCTCCCCGAAAGCACCTTAAAACAGGCATTCTATTTTTCTAGGGTAAATCCGAGTTTGAACAATCTTTTGCAACGCAAGAGAGAGTAGGCAGGGATCGGAAACGGCTATCTGGGAAACGGAAGCAAGAACCACCTTGCGGGCATGCAAACCGATCCCTGTGCAAGAAGAGCTTCCCGGGATCATAATTCTGGGGATTTAAAGGATAGTTTCTCCCTCATTTATCCACAGACCTATGTAGGACTTGTGCCTGACAGGTACAAACCTCCCAAGCTAGGCAAAGAGCCTAGGATTACGACTATGGTTGGACCATGGTCAGACCACCAGCCTCTGAAGGCCCGGGTGAATACGTCGCTCCAACCCTGTTTGGGTGGCAAGCATATTTTAGCTCGCCCGCGGAGCCTAATGGATCCCATGCGATTCCAGGCGGCTCTGCAGGATCCGAGGCGATGTGGCGGTGCTGATGTTGTTAGACCTGTCGGCGGCGTTTGACACAGTCAACCATCAGCTACTGGCCCACCGCCTTGCCGACATTGTGATCCAGGGGTTGGCCTTACAGTGGCTTTCCTCATTTCTCCAAGATCGGGGATAGAGGGTGGCAATTGGGGAACAGCTCTCCCAAAGACACCCGCTGGTCTGCAGAGTGCCACAGGGAGCAGTACTTTCCTCAATGTTGTTTAACATCTACATACGCCCCCTCGCCCAGATTGCCCGGAAGCATGGGCTGGGTTGTCATCAGTATGCTGAAGATATCCAGCTCTATCTGTTGTTGGGCAGCCAGTCAGACTCTAGTCCGGGTGATCTGGACCTGGCTATGAAAGCCGTGGCTGGTTGGCTTAGACAGAGCCGACTGAAATTGAATCCGATGAAGATGGAGGTCCTGTACCTGAGTCGGAGTGGACCAAGGGTAGGGATCCCTCTCTCGACCTTCAATGGGGCACCACTGGTGCCGGCGTCGGAGGTTAGGAGTTTGGGAGTGCTCCTGGACCCCTCACTGAGGCCCAGGTAGCAGCCATTGCAAGGTCAGCCTTTTACCATCTACGGCTGATCAAGCAGCTGGTTCCCTTCCTTGAACGCAACGACCTTGCTATGGTGATCCACGCTTTGGTCACCTCAAGATTACTGTAACACTCTCTACATGGGGCTGCCCTTGTCCCAAATTCAGAAGCTGCAGCTGGTGCAGAATGCAGAAGCAAGGCTGTTGGTGGGCCTCCCTAAGTGGGAGCACATCCAGCCCACCTTAAAAGAACTGCACTGGCTGCCTATACCGGATAAGGTTCAAGGTGCTGGTGCTTACCTATAAAGCCCTATATGGCCAGGGACCTATCTACCTGAGGGACCGTCTCTCCCCATATGTACCCCAGAGAGCGCTGCGGTTGGGGTCCCAAAACCGCCTGGCTGTCCCGGGGCTGAGGGAGGCCCAGTTGCCTGTCACAAGGGCCAGGGCCTTTTCAGTGGCGGCCCCGCACTGGTGGAATGAGCTCCCAGATAACATCAGGGCCCTGCGGAATCTTTTACAGTTCTGCAGGGCCTGCAAGACGGAGCTCTTCCGCCAGATTTTCAAGTAGGGGCCGCCCCATTTCTGGAACCCGCCAACCTAGACCATTGAGCACCAACTGGAACTGCCTACCATCTGTGACACTGCTCAGATATAGTTGACGAAATGGTGCCATCTTATTGTGTGATTCGTTATGTTTTGTATGTTTTTATGGATATGGTTTTATGGTTTTAATCTGTAACTGTAATTGTATTTGTTGGTAGCCGCCCTGAGCCTGCTGTACAGTGGGGAGGGTGGGATATAAATTCCAAAAATAAATAAATAAATAAGAACTCAGGGTGGTGACGTTCAGGGTTCCCCTCTCCTCCATTCTGACCTCACAACCAGCCAGTGAAGGAAATTAGGCTGAGAGAGAGTGGTCCAAGGTCATTCAGTGAGCTTCATGGTTGGGGTTCAAATCCAGGTCTCCCAGGTCCTCTCTAACCACTAACACAGGTGGCCCCAACCTTTTTGGAGCCTGCAGACTCCTCTGGAATTCTGACACAGGGTGATGGGTACAACCATAAAATGGCTGCCACAGGAGGCACAGAGCCAACCACAAAATGGCTGCCACTGGAAATGGAACCCAACACAAAATGTCAGGAATTGAGGTTATGCATTATTCTAATAGTAACACTTCAACACTTCAGGCAGAAGCTCTCAACAAGATGCCTTCTTAAATGAACATATTATTTTAAAGTGTTTTCTTACTCAAAGCCAGTTTGGTGTAGTGGTTAAGAAGAGCGCAGACTCTAATGTGGGAGAACCGAATTTGATTCCCCACTTCTCCACATGTAGCTGCTGGCGTGACCTTGGGTCAGTCACAAATTGTCTCAGAGCTGTCTCTCAAGGGCAGTTCTTGAGAGAGCTCCCTCAGCCCCACCTTCCTCACAGGGTGTCTGTTGTGGGAAGGAGAAGGGAAAGGAGATTGTAAGCCACTCTGAGACTCCAAATGAAGTGTGGGGTGTAAATCCAATCTCTTCTTCTTTTAAATGCAGCATACCTTCAGTCATGCAATGAAGATCATTGTGCTACGGTCACACCTGATGCCAAAAGTTGATCTTCGAAGGCCAATAAGAATCCCTCCTGGGCAGAAGTCCTACCGGACCCCATCAACTTTCTAAAAACATTTGGCAGGCACTGGGAAAGATGTCTGTATTACAGGAACCATGCTGGGGGACCTCAGCACAAACCTGACACTCTAACTATTGAACCACACCAAGACTGAAGACAGAAATCTTCAACTGACACCCCAATTACGGGTGATACCTAGACACCAGCACCAGTATTCCCTCTAAGCTGAGTTAGTGTGAGCTAGCTCACAGTTTTTTAGCCTCCAGCTCACACCTTTTTGTCTTAGCTCAGGAAGGTTGGCTCCAGAGCAAATTAATTTATGCAGTCGCCAAATCGCTCATTCACAACTTTAATGCCAGTAGAATTTTTGCTCACAAGACTCCACAGCTTAGAGGGAGCACTTACCAGCACCTCAGGAAACTAAACTTGGGGGGGGGGGTATTTCCCCTCAGTAACTAAGATTCTTCGCTACCGTCTGATTTTGGTTCAGAATCTCAGTAACTGGCAGAGAGACACACCTGAGCCTGTTAAAGAACTACAGATGTTACGACAAGCTGGAATCAGACCAAAGACTTCTGTCTTCAATTCTGGGGCTGCGGTCAATTCTGGGCTCCCGGATTTAAAGAGGGCGCATTTTTCTACCGCGGGTTGGGATGTCTACACATCCCAACCCCTGTGGCAGCGTTGGCGGCCACGGCGGGATCAGCGACGGCGGCCGCTGAAGAAGTGGCAGCGACGGAGGGAGCGGCGGAGGGAACGGCGGCAGCCGCGGAAGAGGCGACCGCAGCAGCGGGAGAAGCGGCGGTGGCGGCCAAGGACCCGCCATCGCCTGGTGAGGTTGGGGGGGGGGTTACCCCCTTTTACACTTGGGCGCATGATTGGCCAAGCGCCCAAGTGTAAAAGGGGGAAAAAATGGCCGGCAGGACTATCTGGACAGCTCTGCTCTCGCAATGCTTGCGAGAGAGGGCTGTCCAGATACCTCAAATGCGGGTTCCTCCCGCAACACCCGGGAAAACACTTGATTTTCCCGGGGTCGGAAAATGCGGGAGGAACCCGCATTTGAGCCCGCTTCAGTGCGGGACTTGGGGCGGGCCGTGTGGTCGGGCCCTTTAAATGTGGGAGGAAATAGCCCTTCCTCCCGCATTTAAGGCCCGTGTGGCCGCAGCCTGGGACACCACGGAAGGGACACACGAGAGGTCAACAGCAAACCAGGTTTGTGCCTGTATCGAAGTCCAGTTTGGTCATGATATCTGAGCAGGGCCTAAGACTTCCTACAGTTCAGAATCATGACTGTCACTCACACTGCATCTTGCCTCTTGCCAGTAAAATCTACGGCCAACCTCAGGTAGCACTAAGTTCAAGTTCTGGAGTACATTTGTATTCACCTGCCCACAAATGCACAGAAATAACAACCTTCGGAAGCTAATGTTCTTTTCTCCAGTAACCCTTTTTATTTCACATCCATTTCTGAAGGGGCAGTGAATGTCGTTAACACGAACAGAACCCTGAACCGCCGTTATAATTCATCTTCATTTCCGTCTTTTCACATCATCAGGAACGCAAGCCCTGGGTCTTTACCAATGTACCAATCACCAATTCATCAGCCACCATGTTCCACCCTGTCTCATTTCTCCCGAAACCGAGAAATACACAAACGTTACAATTCTGGGATCGAAGCTGAGAAATTCCCATTAAAGTGGCTTTTATATAATTAGATTGGAAGGTGGAAGTGTGCCCATTGCAGGAAACTTCAAAGCAGCTATACCTGAGAAAATCATAACCCGTTTCAATGTGCCCGCGTGAAGAAAGAATGGCTCTCAGGAGAATAAAGAGTATATTAGTCTCTGTATGTAATGGGGTTTATTGGCCATATGGAACCAATATAAAAATTGCGTTGCAATGGATAGGTTTCAGAGTAAAGGCAGGAACACGACACCCACAAAACACAGTTTCTGTTTAAAGCTCAGCATCTTTCTGGCAAAACTAGGAGAAACCTGGAAATGTTTACCTGATTGGGTCACGGATGAGTCCCAGTTCAAAGTGAAGTCGGACAATTCGCCCTCTTCAACTGGAAAAGAAAGAAGAGTACCGTTTTGAATTTCTACATTCATTTCAGGGTCACGACAAGCGCCGGTAAAGACGACGTGCTGTTAATAACAGGGTGGTCAAAATAATCTCCATTGAGTCACTGACTTTTTCTACATTTATTTGACCACACACCCAAGTAATTAATAAATCCACCTGCAGTGCATTTCACATAAAGGGTTACCTTACAGTTTTTCTCACTGCGCGCATTCTTAAAATGACCCTATAAGCAGGCCACATAGATTCCCACTTAAGTGATGGGAAAACTGAGCCTGGAAGTAGGTATTCAAACCCCAGTCTTCCAAGGCCAATGTAAGTACTGAATTCCCAGTGAACGGAAGTCCCTGAATATCCTGACTTACAAGTTTTACACTCATATTTCAGTTCACTATCTTGTGTTTGCGCTATGATTCAGTTTTAAGAGGGGGGAAATTCTTATCTACAAAAAACTGTGGATGTACATTTTTTAAAAATGAGCATTTGTACTACTGGTAGGGTTGCCAGCCTCCAGGTGCAACCTGGAGATTTCCCGAATTACAGATTACAGATATCAGTTCCCCTGAAGTAAGTGGCTGCTTTGGAGGGTGGAATTAGACCTACAAATACCACCATATCCCCAAACCCTGCCCTGACCAGGCTCCACTCCCGAATCTCCCGGAATTTCCCAACCCAGAGTTGGCAACTCTAACTATTGAGATGGCCAGGTTAGGAGGGGAGAGCACTCCAATATAGGACATTAAAAAAGGAAAGGCTTCGCTGGAAATATCCGAAAACAAAACATATTTTAAAAATGCCCATTAATTAAGATGACTGGTGTGCATACCCAACACTAGCCTTATTTTATACATCTGGGTCTTAGTCTTTTTATCTATGGCATTGAATAACAATATTCTATAATATAAATACTGTATTTATAATTTTATAGATATAGATATTTATATCTTTTCTTTATTTGCTTGTGATCAATTGATCGGTGAGAATTAATAAACTGAATGGAATGGAAATACATTTGGGTGAAATTAGGGTAATCAAGACAGAAATCTACATTTCACTCCAACTAGTCCCCCTTTGGTACAGTCAAAGCAACCAGATGCCCACTTCCAGTTTTTGCCCCCACTTGGGGTTGCCAACCTCCAGGTGGTGGCTGGAGATCTCCCACTATTACAACTGATTTCCAGGCAACAGAGATCAGTTCCCCTGGAGAAAATGGCTGTTTTGTAATATAACTGTTGATTGTTTTCCAACAAACCATGACAAAGAAACATACAAAACATATATGACAGTAATACTACTAACACTATACCTTTTAAGTTACCTCATACTTATACATCTCAATAACATTCTTGCTACCGTAATATAATTACTATTTAAGCAGTATCTAAACAATCCACTGCTAATTTTTTCTATACATCTCAATAGATTAACGTGTTTTCCACTAATTGCCTTTTTTGTCTAAACAGTCTAGATTAGTCGTTTACAAATTGCCTTTAAGTATAAGTACACACAAATGTTCTTCAGTCTATCTGGACCAGTTAATATGCTTCATCATGAAGTTCTTTTTGTACCAGTTACCAAAACTTCTAGAATACTAAAATCAAAGTTAATTGCATTCCATCTTTTATAAAATTTGTGAGAGAAAATGGCTGTTTTGGAAGATGGACTCTATGGCATCACACCCCAGACTCTAGGGCATCATACCCCTTTTTCCCAAACCCCACCCACCTCAGGCTCCACCCCCAAAATCTCCAGGTGTTTCCTTAAGTGGAGCTGGCCACCCTACCTCCACCTTGCAATCAACTGTCTTGCTGTCTTAAGATTTTTTTTAAAATATTGATATCCTCATTATGAAAGATTATCGACAGGCAAACAACTCAGCTACACAACCCTTTGCCTCCAAACCAGGCCTTGGTTCATCATGAACAGCAATTCTAAGATGCAGGGCCCACCATTTCATTTCAAGTTCATTCACACACACTCACACACAATTTCAGCCGGATTTAATGGAAGTTTCTCGAACAGACTCTAAAGCAGTTTACGGCCTTTAGATTAAATTTTTATTTTCTGGGAGACCAATGCCCCCGCTTGCCCCCCTGGGCCTGGCGCAGTTTTGCTGGCTGGCCTACCAAATTGATGCAAAGGGGGTTAAAAAGAAATTGGAAAAAGTAACAGCCCTTTTAATATGAATGATAAATGTCTGATGCACTCTAATCAATACTCAAGCACTACAATTTATGGACTTTTGATGGAACAGTATATTTACGATGGAACTAGCGTACAAATCTGACTCTTTCAGGGAAAAGCTCTTCCCTTGGAATGCCAGGTTTATAATTTCTCCTCCTTTAAAAAACTGTACCAGGCATGGGGGGGAGGGGGACAAATTTTGTTTAGAACTATGGTAGACAAAAGAGAGTTCCATCTTCCAATGAAAACCAAAGTAATTTAAGTTTTTAGAGTTACCAGATTTCACCACAAGCATTTTAGGGGTGGAGTCTGGGGAGGCGGAGCTTCACAAATGTGTGACATCACTGCTTCCTGAGGGCCCAGAAGTGACATTTGTGACGCTCCAGGAATATAGTGTATACCATAGAGACTGGGGAAATTCCTAGAGTGTCCTGGATGCTTTGGCATCACTTCTGGGAACTCAAAGTTATGTCGCAGTGTTCACATCCCATTTGTCCCTCCTGTAGCACCATCAAGCATGGCTGGGAGCTGGAGCAAAGTAGGGCAAAAGGTTGCATGCCACAGCGGACCACCCAGCAAGACTATTTCTACTACCCACTTATTTACCATCCACCATTTTGTTTCATGAGTCGAGGCACAAACTCAATCACAATACTACAATTCTGGATTAAGGCTAAACATACGTGTGATCTGAACAACGAACATGCATGTTTCTGGAAGCAACAGCCCAGGTAACAACCACCTCTGGTGGACTATTGGTGGGCTGTTCCGTGGTATATAACCAGATAGCCACTAAGGCCAGTTCACACATGTGGGAGAATGAGGTGATAGAATGGACTCCAGACCACTTCAGACTGCAGGTGGTGGGTTCCCAGCTTTGAATGTTTCTTGTGTCAGAAATTCCATACCAATTAAAAAATTCCAGCACAACAGGGAGAGATGATGTGCTCCCCGGTAGGGTGTTTTATTTTAACAAAGGAGCATTCCAAGACAGGTCCCTTCGCAACTTCCCGCCTGCCGTCTGAGGCAGAACTGTTTATGCTGCCCTCCTCAAATCTCCGCCATCCCATCTCATTCTGCTGCACAGAGGAATCGGACCCAAATGCTAAATCTTAAATGTTTCTATATTTCCATGCTGGCTATAACAGAGCAGCCATGTACAAGTCATTTGCAAAGTTGGCATCAGCTGCAACGTCATCTGAATTCTAGAGACCGCTGCAGTATCGGAGTGGTCATTCAGAGCAGTGAATGAAAACCTCAGCTGCCTTCAGATGCAATGCCAGACTATACTGTTACAAGAACTTCCTCTGCAGACAGTTCAGGGATCGAATTCTTCCTAGTTTGCATGAAGCCACAGTTTGTTCTTCTGTCTGTACTGCAAACTAGAGCTTATTCTTTGCCCCCTAACCCAACATTCCTAAGACAAACCACATGAACTGGCAAGCAGTTGAGTTTGCTTCTCATGCCAAAGCTGCTGATCTTGGGAGCTAGAAACAACATTTGCATGGGATGCAGTCATGCAAACCCAAACGATCCCTTCCTACGCACGAGCATGCCTGAAGCTGCTCGCTGGCATTGCCTACTCTGACTGGCAGCGGCTCTTCAGAGTCTGAAACTGAAGTCTTTCACATGACCTACTACCTGAACCCTTTAACCTGTGAACTGTGCACTATCAAAGGCCAAGGACAGACTGGGATTCTGAAGCGGAAGGGAAGCGGGGTCAAAAGCCGCGGGGGGAAACTGGCCCGGGGCTGGCCATTCCAAATGGCCAGACTCCTGCATTCGCATGCTGGAATGGAGCGTTCAGACTGCTGCGGAGCGGCCCCAGATGGGCCAGCCTCCACAGTGCGTGGTGGGGCTGTTTCGGCAATAGGCACATGGTTGCCTATGCGCATAGGTGCATGGCTGCGGCAGCAGTCTAAAAATCTAAAATCCCCCCACCTCCTGTATTGGAGCTGCTTGTGCACATGAGCACTCATGCGCATCTCTCCGTGGCAGCGCGTTCACACCGCCACCTCCGCTTGAATCCTGCCTTCTCCCGTCCACACAGCCAGGAAGCGGGATCCAAGCGGGAGACAGCCCCTGGACACCACTTTCTACCGGTGTCCCTCTGAGGCGGAAGAGAAGTCGCTCCCAAGCGGGTGAGTACAGAAGGCAGCCGGGGAACAGCTGCGGCTGTTTGAACTGACTCCCTTCCCCCACTTCTGAAGCAGAGGTCTCCTGCCCCACATTGTCAGTCTGTCCTCAGCCAAACTGTTTGAAAGACAGAAGCAAGCAAAATCGGAAAGATAGCTGGGTACCATTCTATGACTGGGTAGAAAGAAACTTTGAAGATCAAGAATAATGAATGTAAATAATTAAAATCGTAGAGAAACTCTAGTTTGAACTGTGGAAAGCTTAATTTTCTTTTTTTCAGGATGCATAAGAGAAAATCTCAGCGAATGGACTAACTGAGGATAACTTTAGGAAATTGTAAACAGAAGCAGAAACTTGTAACAGCTATAATACAAACTTGCAGGATTTTTTCCTGTATGTCTTACCCCATACCCTTTACCCTTCCTACCCTCTATTGTTTGTGTGAAAATCTAATAAAAAATTTAATAAACAAAACACATAAAAAAACTATAAACTGTGAACATTGTCATGTCACTTCTGGCTGACCACCCGGAAGTGACATCATAGCATCCAATGCTCTTGGAATTTCTCCAACCTCTATGGTATTTACCGTGATCCGAGAGCGCTGCAAAGGGTGCTCAAAGAAGAGTGCCATCTGTGATGTTCCTTCTCTTCAGACCAAGGCAGCCAGTAAGAAAGCCCAGAATTTTGCAAAGTAAAACACAATATATAATCTGTTTGTGAACACAAAATAAATGACACCGAGGTATTGAATGAAGGGGTAAGGAACAGAGATGGGGTGTGGAGTGGTACAGTATAGCCTGACCTCATCAGATCTTGGAAGCTAAGCAGGATTGGTACTTGAACAGGAGATCACTAAGGAGGACTCTGTTGAGGAAGCCAGTGGCCAACCACCTCTGCTTATCCACTAGGGTTGCCAGCCTCCAGGTAAGGCCTGGAGATCTCCTGCTTTTACAACTGATCTCCAGCCGACAGAGATCAGCTCTCCTGGAGAAAATGGCTGTTTTGAAGGGTGGGCTCTATGGCATTGTACCATGTTGAGGACCTTCCCCTCCCCAAACCCCGCCCTCTCCCGGATCCACCCCTCAAGTCTCCAGGTATTTTCCAACCCAGACCTGGCAATCTTATTAATCTCTTGCCTTGAAACCCTATGGGGACTTGATGGCATTTTACAAACACACAAGGAACAAAGAAGTCCATTTTCAAAAAAAAATCAGAACTGAAGAGAGATATTTCACTCAAATGCTTCCACAGGATGAGTAGATCCTTCACATCCAGAAATTTCAACTAGTTTGTCAACTTGAAAAATAAACCAAGATACTTTGCTCCTTATAGGACCTCCCAAGCCACATCTGGCTACTTCCTTTCTCTTTTAAATATTAATGCTCTTTCCGGGTGAAGCTAACTCCAGCCTTAGAAACCTAGGTGCTAAAAGACCCATACCAGTCTTATCAAGAACAGCTGCTCTAAAACCCTCTACCCAGCCTCCTCCCCACCAACATTCAAACAAGGGGAAATTCCTTACTATTTGGTAATTCCTATCCACAATCAACAAGACTAGAAACCTTAGGGACATCCACACATCACTGGATATTGCACTACTGTTGTCCAACAGCAATCCTTCATTCAAGTAAGCCTCTGAAAACCAGTACCAGGAGGCAACATCAAGGAAAGGCCTCAGCCTCTCTGCCCTGTTGTTGGGTCTTCCAGAGGAACTTGTTGACCACTCTGTGAGACAGGATGCTGAACTAGATGGATCACTAGCCTGATCCAGCAGGGCTCTTCTTATGCTCTTACATTCATAAATGGATTATCCTGTGAGTATAAGCCAGTTTCAACAGCCCAACAAAAGCACAATATTCATTGATGTGTGGATGCACATTTACTTTCTGTTCAGCCACGACACAAATATACACGGATGAAAGAGATTTCCAGGAAACTGTTCGTAGGCTGCGGTCACACACACTAAATAATCCACTTTCTGGGCACTTTCCAACTGGATTTTACTGTGTGAACTGGCAGAATCCAGTTGGAAAGTGCACTGAAAGTGGATTATTTGGTGTGTGTGACCGCAGCCCTAGACACTGTACGGGACTGCACATGTGCAGGACCCACACCGCAGGCTGGAAATGAAGGTGAGCCCTGGGTCTGAATGAAACCAAAGGCCCACAACTCAGCCTCGGGCACTGAGCTATCCAAACCATTTACCACGAGCATGTTTTTCCACGTTAACACTCACCGCCACACCCCCAAAGTCAGTGACAGATGACAAACAAGAGCGGGCAGACCAAGATAGCCATGTTCTCAACGCAGACACGATGTCAATTGCCCAGGAGGTTCCTTTTCTCCCAGCATAGCAACACAGCCATACACAAGCAGCGGGCAATTCCCATCCACCAGGCACCACTCCAGTATGGCTTTGATAGTCCCACTACTAGAATAGGAGGGAGGTCGACCCATATCCATAAGACACAACGCAGGGCTTCTTTTGCACTGGGTGACTGAAATTGATACTCTTCACGATTTAGGGATGAGGCGGTGGCTCAGTGGTTAAGACGCTGAACTGTAGACCAGAAGGTCAGTCGTTTGGCAATTCGAGACCCTACTGCTGCGTGACAGAGTGAGCTCCCATCTCTGGCCCCAGCTCTTGCCAACCTAGGCTTGGCCGGGAGGGCACGATAAAAATCTAACCAACCAACCAACCAAATAAATAAATAAATAGCAGTTTGAAAGCAAGGAATTGCAAGTAGATAAATAGGCAGTGCTGCAGTGGGAAGGTAACAACGTTCGGTGCGCTTTGGCATTTAGTCACACCGGCCACATGACCATGGATAAGTCTTCAGACAGCGCTGGCTCTTCGGCTCGGAAACGGAGATGAGCACCGCCCCCTAGAGTCAGATTCGACTGGCTTCTGAGCAAGGGAAACCTTTACCTTTACTTAAGGTTCAGAAATCAGCACTTGGGAAAAGCTCTGAGCTCAGCCGGGTTGTGCTTGTGGGGGAGAGGAGAAGAACGGCAATCTGGCATTTCCTAAACCTCAGAGCGAGACTCTGTGTGAGCGGTGGCCCTTTGCCAAATTTTCCCCAGCCACCCCTTAATAGGGCCTTTATACCTCCCCCCTTTCATGGCCAGGCAGAGCCACGGAAGAGACAAGAGGGCGTTTTACATGGCTTATTTAGCGACTTCACAGGCGAAACTCACGCAGGTCTTTCCAGCCACTTCTCTCCGGAGTTGGTAATAGGGATTGGCAGAGCGTATATGCGGACCAGGAGGGGTGGGAGAAAGCGGTTTTGTTCTGCTGGCAAAAAGAAAGGGAGCTTTTCTGCATGAAGGAAGAGGTGGGAATGAAATCCAGGCAGCTAAAAACATGCTGGGTCAAGACATTGGGGGGGGGCAGCACAGCAGAGAGCGTATTGTTCATTTTGACCGAAGAAAGAAAGAGAGAAAGGTTTGGAAGAAAAATTCAAAAAGGAGGCGGCAAAGGTTATCAAAATTGCAGGCGAGACAAAAAAAAAAAAAAGAGGTGTCTCTCTAGCAGATTTCTGCAAAGAAGATCTCATTATGGGTGATTAGGTCCTTGAGGACATTAATATTCCAGCGAAATCTGTCTCACTTCTTGCTTTCCAGACACAGCAGAGAGGAACAAATGGCCGAGATGGAGGGCTTCATTTAGACATCATGTCGACTCTAATGATGGTTTGGTACAATGTCTGAATGGACGAACCATAGTTTGCTGTTAGCCAGCGAACTGAAACTAGAACACTATTTGTCAATTCAGATTTGCGAATTTCAGCAAGCTTGAACGAGGATTCGGTAGAATGTCCATACTGACAAAGTTTCATTTGAGACTGCAGTTTCTCAGACGAAGTTCAACGCACAAGAACGCAGCACAATGGAAAAACCGAAGGTGGCAAGCCACCCTACCTCAGGATCAACAGCAAGGGTGGTGTAGGAGTTAAGAGCGTTTGACCTGGGGGACCTGGGCTCGGATTCCGACTCTGCCATGAAACCTTGCTGGGCGGCCTTGGGCCAGTCCTAGCCTCCGACCCTGACCTACCTCATGAGATGGATCAAGATGGGTTCATCTGTCTGTAGCAGCAGGAAAGAGCAAGAGTCCAGTAGCATCTTAAAGATGAACAAAATTTATGGCGGGGGGGAGCTTTCGTGAGTCACTGCTCAAGAAGACGGATCAAGATGGGCAGCTGTGTTATTCTGTCTGTAGCAGCAGAAAAGAACAATAGTCCAGTAGCACCTTAGACCAGGAGTCCTCAAACTAAGGCCCGCGGGCCACATGCGGCCCACCGAGGGCATTTTTCTGGCCCACCGGGTGTGCCGCTGCCTGTCCTCCAATTCCCAGCAGTACACAAAGCAGCAGAAAAATTGCAGCCGTCTCGTCCCGGGCCACATGACAAAGCCCCGCCCCCCTGCCTCCAGTCAGCCAGGAGGAGGCAAAAGGAAGACTGGAAGAGGGTAAGTGTGAGGTGGCAGGTGCTCCGGCTGGCCCCAAGTCTCCTAGCCGGCTGAGAGGCCTCTCAGCCGGCTAGGAGACCTGCGCCAGTCCCAAGAGCCGGGCGGGGGTCTTTTTCGAGGCTTTTTGTGCTGCTGGGAATCGGAGGGGGGGGGGAGAGAGAGAGAGAGGTTTCTCTTTCCCATCATGATGCCTGCAGTAGTGGAGTTTCAGGGAGAAGCAGCTGGGGGCTTGCTGCCTTAAAAAGTTCGTGAGGATGCCGAGTTCTTTGTTTCTTTGGAGAGGGAAAGACAACAGCCCCATCAACGGTGCCTTTTTGTGCACCTCCCCCCCCCATGCGCCTTCCCTACCCGCAAAATAACCAAAGAAAAAGCCCATCTTTCATAGTTTTTTTTTTTAAAAAAAAAACTATAGTTCGGCCCTCTAACGGTCTGAGGGACAGTGAACTGGCCCCGTTTAAAAAGTTTGAGGACCCCTGCCTTAGACTAACACAGTTTGTGGCAGGGTATGAGCTTTCGTGAGTCACTGCTCACTTCTTCAGCTACCTGACATCTGAAGAAGTGAGCAGTGACTCATGAAGGCTCATCCCCTGTCACAATTTTTGTTTGTCTTTAAGGTGCTTCTGGACTCTTGCTCTTTTCTACCTCACAGAGTTGTTGTGAGACTGAAATGGAGGAGAGGAGAATGATGTAAGCTGCTGCAAGTTCCCACTGGGGGGGAGGTGGAGAACGAACAAACAAACGAATGAATGAATGAACAAATGAACAAATGAAGATAAATGAAATTAAATGACTGGCCAGTATGTTTGGGAGCTCAAACCAAGGCTTGGGTTCAAAACTAGAATTGGCACAGACCACGCTCTGTCATGGATGGCTGAATTTGGAGGACCATCTCCTTCCATGTGCATCAACTATGGTCATCACGCAGCCATCCACTGGCTATCCCACCACTCAGGGTGGCCTGTCTGGCATCAACCAGTCCAGGCCTTTTCCATCATGACTCTGGCTCTGTGGAAGGGGCTCCCTGAAGGGGGGGGGAGTCACCTCATTAAACTGCAAACTGTTTGGTGTAGTGGTTAAGTGTGCGGACTCTAATGTGGGAGAACCAGGTTTGATTCCCCACTCACCCTTTCACAGCTGATGGATGACCTTGGGCAAGCCATAGTTCTGTCAGAGCTGTTCCCTCAAGGACAGTTCTGGAAAGTGCTCTCTCAGCCCCACCTTCCTCACAGGGTGTCTGTTGTGGGGAGGGGAAGGGGAAGGAGTTTGTAAGCCGCTCTGAGACTCCGAGTGAAGGGCAGGATATAAATCCAATCTCTTCTTCTTCTTCTTCTTCTTCTTCTTCTTCTTCTCAGACCCACGCAGGGCTCATTTTGTAGCAGGAGCTCCTTTGCATATTAGGCCACACACCCCTAATGTAGCCAATCCTCCAAGAGCTTACAGAACTCTTCTTACAGGGGCTACTGTAAGCTCTTGGAGGATTGGCTACAACAGGGAGGTGTGGCTTAATATGCAAAGGAGCTTCTGCTACAAAATGAGCCCTGGACCCACATGACAGAGTCCTTCCATAAATACAGTAAACCGAGTTCTTGGGGAGAAACACTCCTTGCTACACCTACCAACTCTCTCAACGGCCAGTGTGGTGTAGTGGCTAGAGTGTCAGCCTAGGATCTGGGAGACCAGAGTTCGAATCCCCATCCTGCCCCGGAAGCTTGCTGGGGGATCTTGGGCCAGTCGCACACTCTTAGCCAGTGTTCCCTCTAAACTGAGTTAGTGTGAACTAGCTCACAGTTTTGTAACCTCCGGCTCACACATTTTTGCCTTAGCTCAGGAAGGATGGCTCCAGAGCAAACTAATTTATGCAGTAGCCAAATCACTCGCTCACAACTTTAATGCCAGTAGTTCATGAAGTGGAATTTCTTCCCGCAAGACTCCGCAGCTCAGAGGGAACATTGTGTCTCAACCTCGCTTTCCTCACAGGGCTGTTGAGGGGATAAAATGTAAGCTGCTGGGGAGAAGGTGGGGTATAAATGAAGTAAACAAAACTGAACGGTTAAATCAGCTTTCCAAGGATGAAGTTTTTGGTCCTCAATGGTAGCACCCAATCATACCTGCTTCCTAACTGAAATCTGAAATAAACTTTCTAGCCTTCCACAAAAAGAGTTGTTGTTGTTTTTTGGGGGGGGGGGGTTTCCAAGGGTTGGCATAGTGCAGAGCAGAGTGTTCAGTTTTGATGTGGGAGATCCCAAGTCATAAATCTCAGTGGGCGGGCTGCCACTCAGAGCTTGTGAGACCAAAGCACAGAAAATATACCATCAAAGGCCATTAATAATATAAGCAAACTCTATGTTCAGGTAATTATCTGCCATAAAGCCATGACTGATGGGCCACACTCCAGTTCAAAAGGCCCCTAACAGCAAATCTAGTACTGCAGCTGCAGCATAATTTAGGAGTCTGATTTTAGAAGGGCAAATTGACAGGTAGCAGAAGACTTTATTATTATTACTCTCACAGATGAACTTTCAACCAACTCAGACACACAAGCAAGACTGGCTGCTCCAAACAAACTCAGCATATATATGTGTGTGTGTGTGTCTGTCTGTCTGTCTGACTCTGTCTCTCCTGGATAAACCTTATCAGATCTCGGAAGCTAAGCAAGGTAGGCCCTGGCCAGTATTTGGAGAGGAGACCACAAAGGAATACCAGGGTCACGATGCAGAGGCAGGCAATGGCAAACCATCTCTGAACGTCTCTTGCCTTGAAAACCCTATGTGGTTGCCATAAAGTTAGCTGCAACATGAGAACAAAAAAACCCAGCAAATATTTGAGAGAGAGAGAGAGAGATGATACATAGATGATAGATACATGGATGGATGGATGGATGGATGGATGGATGGATGGATGGATGGACGGACAGACGATAGATGAGAGATGAGAGAGAGAGAGATGATACATAGATGATAGATACATGGATGGATGGATGGATGGATGGATGGATGGATGGATGGACGGACGGACGGATGGACAGACGGACAGACAGAAGACAGACGATAGATGAGAGATGAGAGAGAGAGAGAGAAATATGATACAGAGATGATAGATACATGGATGGCTGGGTGGATGGATAGATGCATGGATGGATGGATGGATGGGCAGACAGACAGAAGACAGACGATAGATGATAGATGATGAGAGACAGACAGACAGATGATGGTAGATAGAAGATAGATAGATAGATAGATAGATAGATAGATAGATAGATAGATAGATAGATAGATAGATAGATAGATAGATAGATAGATAGATAGATAGATGAGAGAGAGGGAGAGAGAGAGGGAGAATGGATGGATGGACGGACGGACAGACACGCACACATATTCCGTTCACTGGGGAAGCCCATTAATCATTCCTGGAATTATAAATCACTCTTCACCTGCCTTTCTCTCCCTCTGCCTTTTAAAAAAATACGCACACCACATTTTACTGCTAATCCTTGGAAGTTCAGGTTTTCTTTCCCACCAGCCAGCAATTAATTCCTGAGCAGGCAGCACAGGAAAAGGGGAAAGAGGCCATTTTTCCTGACTCGCTCTTTTAATGGGCGTTTTCCAGACAGCTGTTTCCTCTCGCTCGCGCAGCGCTTTTCCGAGCAGCAAACGTGCTGATTCAGTGCCACCCGACACACACAAGCCGGATAGGAACAACGTTGAGTCCCCATTCTGATCTCCAAAGGGAAGGGTGGGTTCAAACCCCACTCCCGACAGCCCTGTCTTTAGGGGAGAGGTTCAGCAGTAGAGCGTCAGCTTGGCCGCAGATGGGCCCAATTTCAATCCCTGGCTTGAAGTACCTCATGCATCAGATGATGGGAAACCCCCTTGCCACCCGAGACCTTGGAGAGCAGTTGCCATTCAGAGCAGACAATGCAGAATTACAGGAACCAATGGTCGGACTAGCGTCACTGATCTCCCCGTGGGGCCTGGAGTTTTCCTGGAATGACAACCGAACTCCAGGCTGCAGAGAGCTGTTCCCCTGGAGGATGTGGCAGCTTCAGCGGGTGGCCTTGATGATACGCCACAGAGCCCACGTGCAACAGAGACCCTTGGGTGACACCACATCTTCCCCAAGCTCCCTTCCAAAGCTCTGCTCTCCTCATGTACCGCCCCCAAATCTCCAGGAATTCCCCAAGTCAGAGTTGGAAACCCTCTGTCAGAGTCAGTATAAGGCAGCTGCATAGATTCCGACTGCTGCTAGCCCAAATAGACTAGCAAGATCAGCACAAATGTCACCTCTTGGGTCGAGCTTGGCATCAAGAAGAGACTCACCTCCACTACGTAGTAGGGCAAGACTAGCCACTGTCTCCCTTCCCTTTCACTGTCACTGCCACCACTGGTAAAACCCAGCCTGCCTCTCTCTGTGGGTTGCCCGAGGCCATCTCCACAGCGGTATCTCTCTGTAGCATGCCAAGGAATCAAGGCTGGTGGGGTAAGGACCAGTGTTCCCTCTAAGATGAGTTAGTGTGAGCTAGCTCACAGTTTTTTAGACTCCGGCTCATGCATTTTTGTCTTCGCTCAGGAAGGATGGCTCCCGAGCAGACTAATTTAGGCAGTAGTCAAATCGCTCGCTCACAACTTTAATGCCAGTAGATCGCCAAGTAGAATTTTTGTTCACAAGACTCCACGGCTTAGAGGGAGCATTGGTAAGAACTTGTGCAGAATCCCTCTAACTAAGGAACTTTATTTCTCCAAGGCACCGACTCGGGGTACTACAAGAACTCATCTGGGCAGACTAAGCAAAATGTTTGGTCTTTGTTAGCCGTAAAACGCCCCCGTCCCTGGTGCATCTGCAACCCTCTTTAGCAACACTACCCTCTGTCTTGCTTCATGGCAAATGCATACCAGAGCACACTCCCAACAACAGACACAAAATGCACACGGGGGCCAACGCAGTGTAGTGGCTAAAGTGTCAAGAGATTATTCAAGAACACCAACAACCCTAAACTGATTTCTGTGAAACCATCTTCTATGTTTGGTGTAGTAGTTAAGTGCGCGGATTCTAATCTGGAGAACCAGGTTTGATTCCCGACTCCTCCACATGCAGCTGCTGGTATGACCTTGGCTCAGTCATAAATTTTTTCAGAGCTGTTCTCTCAGGAGCAGTCCTTGAGAGAAAGCTCTCTCAGCCCCACCTACCTCACAGGGTGTCTGTTGTAGGGAGGGGAAGGGGAAGGAGTTTGTAAGCCGCTCTGAGACTCCGAGTGAAGGGCAGGGTATAAATCCAATCTCTTCTTCTTCTTCTTCTTCATCTTCTTCTTCTTCATCATCATCTTATTCTTCTTCTTGAATACGGATTGCCAATCAGAATTGAAGTCTGTTCTTTAACCAACAGTACTGCTATGTGTGTACACACGTGTAGACATGAACATGCTTGAAAGTAAGAAAGCTAATATTCCCCTAACTCTCTCATTTTAATGCTATTATCTCTCAAGATAATATACATATTTCTTCATTTTTTTCCCAACAATTACAAAAATCTGCATTTTTGGTCTCGCCTGGTTCCAACATTTCAGCTGTAAACGACAGAATCAACGCAGCATTTAGTACAAGCTTTCAAGCACGAAAGAGGTCCCCGTTGCTTGCAGATATGCCAAGTATATCCCAGCCATCAAGTGGGATGGGGGGGGAGAAAAACCAAACAGAACTACAGAAGCGGCAAGTTGGCCACAGCCCTGGCAAAATACACGGATGAGCTGGAAGAAGTGGTTTCCGGAACACAGAGAAGACTCGGTGAAGCCAACAGGATTACTCTAAGGTAAGTCACTTGGGAACCGTGGGCTCAGACCACATTCCATTTTTGTAACACGCGAATGCTCCTTTACGTCACTCCCGCACAGAAATACTAACACACACAGCTGACACTCTCCAAAGGCTGGGACGGCCAGGCCATTCCATTCCACGAAAGTTGGAAATATCAAAGTTGCTTCTGAGGCGGCAGTGTTGTTGTGTTGGTACCTAACAGGAACAAGGTTGCTAGGTGTCAGGCTGTGGGTCCCAGTCTGGGGCTTATTGTCAGGGCTGCCAGCCAGACGCAATGGCGTCTTCTAACATTCCCAAGCAACTATTATACTCCTCTTTTGCCCTTCTTCCAATGAGACTCAGTGCGGTGTGGTGTTCAGATGATCTGGGACACCCGGGTTTCAAACCCCACTGTGCCGGGGAACCTTGGTGGGTGACCTTGGGCCAGTCACACCCTCTCAGCCTGACCTACCTCACAGGGTTGTTGTGAGGAGAAAATGGAGGAGAAAAAAAATGATGTCAGCCACTTTAGGCCCCGCTGGGGAGAAAAGCAGGGTATAAATGAAGTAAATAAATAAACGAATGAATAAATAGTAAGAATCAGGGCCCTGGCCTGGGGTTTATTGTCAGGGCAGCCAACAAAGTCACAGACTCAATGGTGTCTTCTAACACTTCCAAGCATCTATTATACTCTCCTCTTGCCATCCCTCCAACGAGCTCAGGGCAACCTACATGGCGCGAAGAAGAAGAAGTCGTCTCTGAGCAGCTTACAATCTCCTTCCCTTCCGCTTCCCAAAACAGGCATGCTGTGAGGTAGGCAGGGCTGAGAGAGCTCTCTCGAGAACTGCTCCTGAGAGAACAGCTCTGAAAAAACTTATGACTGACCCAAGGTCACAAGAGCAGCTGCATGTAGAGAAGTGGGGAATCAAACCCGGTTCTCCCAGATTTAGAGTCCATGCTCCTAACCACTACACCAAACTGTCTCACAACAACCCTGTACCCTCACAACAACCCTGCGAGGTTAGTTAGACTGAGAGCAAGTTGCCGGCCCAAAGGCCCATGGTCCATTCTCCAAAGCAGCCATTTCCTCTAGGGAAACTGATCTCCATAGTCTGGAGATCAGCTGTAATTCTAGGTGATCTCCAGACCAGTGTTCCCTCTAAGCTGAGTTGGTGTGTGCTAGCTCACAGTTTTTTAGCCTCCAGCTCACACATTTTTGTCTCAGCACAGGAAGGATGGCTCCAGAGCAAACTAATTTACACAGCAGCCAAATTGCTCGCTCACAACTTTAATGCCAGAAGCTCACAAAGTAGATTTTTGCTCACAGGACTCCACAGCTTAGAGGGAGCATTGTCTCAGACTCCAATGAGAAGCCAGCTTCAAGAGAAAGAGCCGCGGCACTGGCTCGTATACAGCAAGCCTGTTCCAAGCTTTTCTGCGACAGAAACCCATCACATCAGGCCTCTCTTCACGCGTACGTCATTAAGACGGCTTCCGACCACACAAAAATGCAGTTTGTTAAAATTAGACACCTGTATTTCTAGGCGCTAATATCTGATTTGAAATCGACACTTCCCCTGCTGCATGGAACTGGAGCCAAAGTAGAAACAGAGGCCAAAAAGGAATCCTCTCTACCTGGGAATGCCACCTAACCTCCCGAACCCCGTGAATGCCTCTCTCTTCGTGTTCAGTGGGCTTTCCCGTTCATTTCCCCGCTTCACTTCAAAGTATGGAGACCCGACCCCTACATACACACACCTTTGTGCACAAGTTTTACTGACTTCTTTATTTTTACTTAATTTCTACCCCCGACTTCCTCCCCAAAGCAGACCGAAAGTGGTCTACATCGGGAGTCCACGCGGGCTCCTCTCCTCCATTTTATCCTCACAACAACCCTGGGAGGTAGGTTAGGCCGAGAGTGTGTGGCCGGACCAAGGTCGCCCAGCCAGCTTCCACAGCAGAGCAGGGATTTGACCCTGGGCTTCCTTGTTCCTAGCCCAACACTCTAACTCTTACACCACACTGCCCTGAAAAAAGATCTGGGGACATACGGGAGCTCCGCATGTACTCTGGAGCCCTGCCCCTCAAATGGAATGGCTGGATCAGCGTGTGTGGCGTGTGTCACCCTAAACCTCAGAGCCTGTGGGCAGTCCCACCAGAAAACCCAAACCACTGGGGCCAAGCTAAGTTTTCCTCGTGTTCGTATTTCACAGTGAAAGGAGAAATGTGAGGAGCGCAGAATTATCTCCTAAAGAGCAGCACTCCCCTGGGGGGGGGGGGGAGTCACCTTGTGCTGTGAAATCAGAATCCCCCGCTTTCTCTTGCCAAGAAAACGGAAGGGCCACGCTGGACATCACATACAGCTCTCAATCACCTCGCTTAAAGCCACTTTAAGGGAGGCAATCCCCAGCAATACACACAACCAGATACTTCCAGGCCTGCCCAGAGAGGGGACGCATCAGCCTCCGTATAGTGCTGTGGGTGAAGCCAACATTCCCCCGCCCAGCTGCCTCTCAGACGGGTAGGGTTGCCAGTCTCCAGGCGGGGGCTGGAGATCTCCTCGAATTAGAACTGGTTTCCAGGTTACCGAGATCAGTTCCCCTGGAGAAAATGGCTGCTTTGGGAGGCGGACTCTACAGCATTATACCCCCACTGAGGACCTGACCCTCCCCAAACCTTGCCCTTTCCAGGCTCCAGGCTCAAAATCTCCAGGAATATCCTAGCCCAGAGAGGGCAACCAAACAGACGCAAGACCCGTTTCATAAGGAGGGTCTCTCTCCGTTTCAGCTCAGCCCTATAAAAAAACAAACACCAGTTTTAGAAACTGCCTGAACAGTACGGTTGCTGTCTCTGGGTTGGGAAATTCCGGGAGATTTGGGAGTAGAGCCTGGTAAGGGGAGGGTTAGGGGAGGGGGGGTAATGCCAAAGAATCCAGCCATTTTCTTCAGGGGAACGAATCTTTGAAGTCGGAGCATCAGTTATAATTCCAGGAGATCTCTAGCCCCCCCACCTGGAAAATGGCGGCCCTTTTGAACAGCCCCATTCATATGTTAAGATTTAAAACTTCATTACTTGGAGAACGAGTGTTACGCAAAATTCCAGAAGCCTCAAACAGTTTGGGCTGTGTTTTAAGAGCTGGTATTTGATTTTTTTTCCCCAGTAAGGAGGAATATTACCTCTCTCACAATCCACGTGCTTCTACAGCATCAAGTTCAATTTGAGGGCCAAGGGGAAGGGGTGTTGAAAAAGAAACCAGCCCCCAAACCACCCTGTAAAGTGAAAACTAATATTTTTTATGACTCCTTAACAACCAAGGCTTCTTGCTAATGTACCGTAAATAGATTTAAACATCTTGTTAAGCAAGCAGTTGATATTTAAAAGAAGGCTGAAGGGGAATGGGGTTCATACTTCGAATTGGCATGCGTGCAGGAAAACACTGAGAGGGGCAGGCAAAAAAAGAGCTTTTAGATCTCCCCTTCCCTAAGAACCTCTGTTTAAAAACTCATGCACAGTTTCTAACCTCAGCATTAGGGTTGCTATTGCCAATCGTGGGTGGGAAATGTGTGGAGATGTGTGGAGGGGGTGGAGCCTGGGGAAGGCGGGGTTTGGAGAGTACAGGGACCTTGTTGATATATAATGCCCTAATGTCCACCCTCAAAGTAGCCATTTTCTCCAGGAGGACGTGATATCTTTCATCTGGAGATCAGTTGTAATTCCAGATCTCCAGGCCACGTCTAGAAACCAGCAACCCTGCTTAACATTTTAATTTTTAAAAAAAATCACAACAACACACAGCCCAAACGTTTTCTAATTCTGAGTGGATTTCCCCAGCGTCGCAATCATAATATTTTTACAGTTAAAAGATCCACTGCCTTAATAAAGCGTGATTTGTGTATTTAGAAAAATTCATTAGAGCAGACATTAGTGGGTATTTTTGTTTTATTTATTTATTTTGCAGCCTAATTTGGGCACACGACTTCAAACGAACGCTCAGAGCTCCCCAGCTCCTTAGTCATACACTAATAACGTCTAATAATTAATAAAGACATGTAAATTCTTAACTCCCAGAACTATTTCGAACTTCCTATCTTTACCCAGCTTGTCGCGTCTCCCTGCCTGATAATCTGCACGGCTTCGGTTCTGACAAATGCTGAAGGGGCCCTCTGCCTTATCGTCTCGCTTTGCTAGCGAATATTTAAGATCAGCATCATTAAGCCTCTTGCGTGCAACCCAAAGCACAACCGGATCAAGACCTTTGCGAAGAGGCCCTCCCCGCCAGTCTTGGAGAACGACCAGAATTGGTATCGATTGCCTTATCGCTTTAAGCACACAAGTTCCGGCCCCGGATCCCAATTCATGCACATATGTAAATTGTTCTATGAAAGTGTAGAATTTAAGCCATATGCATCTGGAGCCATGAAGAACTAGTTTGCGGGCAACAGAGGGAAGTAAAGAAATGTCACTCACATCCTTGAATACCAGATTTTATTTTTAAGAGAGCCAGCGTGGTATAGTGGTTAGGGGCAGCAGACTCTAATCTGGAGAACCAGGTTTGATTCCCCAGTCTCCACATGGAGCCAGCTGGGTGACCTTGGGTCGGTCACAGTTCCCTCAGAGCTTTCTCAGCCCCACCTACCTCACAGGCAGTGTTCCCTCTAAGCTGAGTTAGTGTGTGCTAACTCACAGTTTTTTAGCCTCCAGCTCACACATTGTTGTCTTAGCTCAGGAAGGACGGCTCCGGAGCAAACTAATTTATGCAGTAGCTAAATGGCTTGCTCAAAACTTTAATGCCAGTAGCTCGCAAGGTAGAATTTTTTCTCACAAGACTCCACAGCTTAGAGGGAGCATTGTTCACAGGGTGTCTGTTGTGGGAAGAGGAAGGGAAAGGTGATTGTAAGCCGCTTTAAGACTCCTTAGGTTAGAGGAAAGTGGGGTATAAAAACCAACTCTTCTTCCTCTTCTAAAGGATATTAAAACTCACAGCATTCTTTATCCAGCTGGTGTCCATTTTTGTGAGTCCTCTTCTATGTAAAAAAAAAAAGGCAAAAATGAACACGGTAGAACAGAACTAAAATCAGGATGTGATTCCATGCTTTCTTTGTGTTTACTTGAACTGTATCATATTTACTGAAACGGTATTTGGGGATTTTTTTTTAATAAGATGATTAGCTCTCCCTCCCTGAGGAGAAAAGCAGGACAAAAGTGCCTAAATAAATAAGTAATCTTTTTCCACGGTGCACTCATTTTTCTTTTTTGTGGGGAATTTACTGCCACAGTGGAAGATTCATTGTGGCTCCCACCTTGTGGAATGGCCGGCCTGAGCAGATTTTGAAAGCTCCCACAATCTGGCTTTCCGCAAACTATGGAAAACGGAATTTTTCAGGAGGGCTTTTCTACGCAAGCAATAGGGCAGCACTGTACAAAATGGCTCACAAAGTTACTTGGATACATTATTGGGGACTGTGGTCTGTAATACTGTGTATAGTTTGCTGTGGGTTGGTTCCTGTTGTGTAATTCTGCATCATTTAATGTGTCATGTTAACACATATGCCTTTTAGACTTCTGGTTGGCGCCACAACCCAAATCCTATTTTATTGTTTATTGAATATCTCACCCCGCTGACTGTATTGACTCACTCTATGTAATCTGCCTTGAGTCCCAGGGAGAAAGGCAGACTATAAATAACGCAAATAAAATAAATTCTGAAGTGGTACAGCCCCCTCCACCTCTTCACTCTGCTGCAAGTTGACTGGATTTACACACACACCAAAATGATGTGGTGGAATGAACCAATTCAGACTGTGGAATAGCAATATGTTTTGAAACTTCTACTATGTTTTAACAATCCCTGAAATTAGAAAATTAAAACACTGGGGACATACCATAGCTCAGGGTACCTAAGTTTTTTGAGCCTGTGGTCATCGTGGGTGAAACTACAAAATGGCTGCCACAGGAGGCAGAGCCAACCACAAAATGGCTGGTGCAGGAGGCAGAGCCACACAAAGAAGAAGCCAAAGTGCAGGGAAAAAGAGGGATAAAATTTAAAATACACTGGGAAAGAAGAATGAGGAAGAATTAAAAAAACAACTCTGAGGGGGCAGGTGAAACCAGTGGTCGACCAGAAGCCCTGCAGAGCAAAAGTCCCACCTGATCCCACCCATTTTCAAAAATCACTTGGTGGGGGCCAGGAAAAGCATCAGTGAGTGCCATGGTACCCATGGGCGGCATGTCAGGGACCCCTGCTCATGCTCACCTCTTCTATGCTTAAATTTTCTACAGCTTGGTATAGTGGTTAAATATGCGGTCTCTAATCTGGGAGGACCGGGTTTGATTCCCCACTCCTCCACTTGCACCTGCTGGATGACCTTGGGCAAACCATAGCTCTATACCAGCTGTTCCCTCAAGGACAGTTCTGGAAAGAGGTCTCTCAGCCATGCCTACCTCACAGGGTGTCTGTTGTGGGGAGGGGAAGGAAAAGGGGTTTGTAAGCTGCTCTGAGACTCTGAGTGAAGGGCGGGGTATAAATCCAATCTCCTCTTCCTCCTCCTCCTCCTCCTGCTTCTCCTCCTCTTCGTCTTCATTTTTGATTAGGGGGCCACTCAAACACTGCAGCTCTGCTGTCTGGAGTCTGAAGACCTACAGTCCATTCTTCCCACTCATTTCGCTGGAAAGCTCCATAAATTAGGCTTGAGAGGGACTCTCATAGGCTGAGGCCAGACTGGCAGTCTGGCCCACTCTGCCTCCGCTTTAAAAGCGGAGGCAGAGCGGGCGTCCAGACTGCCACATCTGCCCCGCGGAGGCACCCCGGACTTACCTCGTCCGGCGGCACACTCCTCCCGCAGCAGCCGGGCACCACTTCCAAGTGGTGTCCCGGCAGCTGCGTGCGCATTCCACCCACTTCCAGCGGGTGTGAACGCGCGCGGGCAGGCAGAGCCGCACAGCGTTCTGCCGCCGCTGGCGGAAGCTGCCCACAGTGTGGACGCTGCGGGCGGCTTTCTTGCAGCGGTGTCTGAACGCCACACTGCGGGGCAGTTCCCCCCCCCCCCCCGCCTTGTTCTGCCGCACTCCTGTAGCGCGGCAGAACAACAGTCTGTCCTTGGCCATAGAAATACATTGCAATGACACTGGCTCCATCGCTCACTGAAGGACCCTGGAACAATACAGGTCCCTCTCTCCACTGCCATCCTATTGAAAAACACGATTCTAGTATTCAAATGCAAAGAAATGGAGGGAGAGGAGGATATTGAGAGATCCTCGTTATTAAAAGAAATGTCACCATTAACTAGAAGCAATACAGCAAATTGCTCCCTCTCACTGATTAATCGGAGGCTTTTTTATTATTCATACTGTACAGCGCACATCAAAAAAGTATTTTCCATATGCCTACATAATATTTTGTTTAAAATTGGTCTCCAACCATCTATGCCAAAGCCTCCTGCCACTCTGTATTTTCTTAAACCTTGGAGTCCAATTTTGAGTATGATGTCAGATTATTTTTAACATCATCATTGGAAACAATTTTTGCCCGCACAAAAATAATAATCATAATAAGGGACTCCAAAAGGGTGTGTGCTTTCAAAGTCATTTTTTAGGCACATTTATACTATCAGGAAGACAAAATGTCTCTGTTAATAAAACAGAACAACTTCTAAAACACACAAAACGATCCATTGTTATTCCGAGAACAGCTCACATTTAAAATTTACTCTGCCAAGATTCATCAATCAGACAGGGCGGTAGGGGGAGAGAAAATAATAGCCCACCTTGCTGCCAAATTTTATTCAGTAGTTTTTAATAAAGAAAGCATGGAGTGGAAGGGGGAAAGCCAGCATAGAAATAGCAGTTTTTCTGTACTTGAAGGCTAGATTCTGGAAACAAGCCTTGGAAGTCCTCTGAATTTTCTTCATATATCACCATGCACACACAGGTTGTAAAGATTTCCTGGTTTTATGAACCACAATCTCTGCAACATGCAAACTGGATGACTTGACGTATCATGGTGTGTTCTTTTCTTGCAAATCTGGATTCCCAATCAAGGTTAAACTAGGGATCAGGATTCTGTTTTCACGCAAGAAACAAGAGACGATTTGTCATTTGTTCTGTCATCACTGGTTGTCTGATTTCAGCTGCATTCTTACCGATTTTGCTACCCGCATGATAATTCAGTATTTAATAAACACCAATAAAATTCCAAAGACACCTTAGAGATAATATACCGACTTAGAGACATAGCTTAATGGGAACACTACTGCACCCCCTGGTTCAATTCAGGCACCATGCCAAACAATGGCTAGGGAAAGTTTAGCTATGGTTTGGCATGAAGCTGGAAGTGACAAGTCATGAAAAGTAACTTGACAGGCCAGCTTATTTGCAAATGGACAGTAACACAGAATTACAAAAAATTATGGCTTAAAGCGAGTTTGCAAACTATAGTTTGGCTGATTTGAATGCACAAACAATGGTGCATCACAAAGATAAAGAGACATCAAAAGGAAGAAGAAGAAGAAGAGGAGGAGGAGGAAGAAGAGGAGGAGGAGGAGGAGGAGGAGGAGGAGGAGGAGGAGGTGGAGGTGGAGGAGATTGGATTTATACCCCACCCTTCACTACCCAAGGTACCCAAGAATCTCAGAGCGACTTACAAACTCCTTCCCCTTCCCCTCCCCACCACAGACACCCTGTGAGGTAGGTGGGGCTGAGAGAGCTCTGACAGAAACTGTTCTTTTTCAAGGACAGCTGTGCCAGAACTATGGCTTGCCCAAGATCATCCAGCAGGTGCAAGTGGAGGCGTGGGGAATCAAACCCAGTTCTCCCAGATTAGAGTCTGCGCACTTAACCACTACACCAAACTGGCTCTCTGGCCAAAAAAAAAACATTTCCAAGTCACAGATTGCCTGTCATACATTTGAACATTTGTACCACAATTTGGGGCCTGAACCATGGTTAGCACAAACCAGGGTTTGAGGCGACTACTGAATTGAATCCCTGGTAAATACAGGTTTCCCCCGATGAGAGCACTCCGCACACAGTGGTGCTGTATTTACAGCTCATCCCTCAACCCTGGAACTTAGCAGAGAGCACATGTGCGCATGGGATCTCCCACAAGAGCCCCCCGCAGCATCTAGAACAAACTATCCCTACAACAAAAGACACCAACCCCATTGGAAGTGCTCGGAAACTCTATCAAGGAAAACCTTGGAACAGAGCGACAAATGCTTTAAGCATCCCCATGTGGAAGCACGACATAACACAAAGATTGGCTGGGATTCTCATTCCAGGCAAAGGGCCAAGGAGATCAATGAAAAACGGAGGCAAAGAATAAAACTGGGCCACCGTACATCCCACTTTAAAAAAAAAAAAACCCCACTCTGAAATGCTGCCGCAAAATGATCCAAAGAAACAGAAAGCTGAACTGTAGAAACTGCATAAATTATACAAGTCGAGCACAGTTGCATGTGTGTCTTCATATTTTCCATAATTTATTCAACGTTTTAGCATATCTTGCATAATTTATTCTGGTCTCCCTACTCCCGGGGACAGGACAAGGGCGTGGGAGTTCTCGCCCCGTTCACTAGAAATTACAGTCTGTAGGAGGGTTGCCGGCCTCCAGGTGGGCCCGAGAGACCTTGCAGCATTACAGCTGATCTCCAGCCAACAAAGATCAGTTCCCCTGGACAAAAATGGCTAGTTTGGAGAGTGGACTCTGGGGCATTACACGCCACTAAGGTCCCTCCACGAACCCACCCACCCCCCGGGCTCCACTTCCCAGATCTCCAAAAGCAGAGTTGGCAACCCTTGTTTTTGTACTACCAACAAACTGTCAAGCACATCTTTGACACCCGAAAGACTAGTTACTTACTCTTTTTTAAAAAATGAAAATGAAGCCGAGATTCTCAGAAAACTGCATTCTGGGTATCACATCGTATTCTGTAGGATTTCAGATGGAATTGTACGCAGACGCACCCACCAGCAGAGAGAGCGAAAGAACTATATACCGTAATCAATAAGTGCTGGAAGAGTATTGCCTCCTTAGGTAAAGGTAAAGGTTTCCCTTGCTCAAAAGCCAGTTGGATACGACTCTAGGGGGCGGTGCTCATTTTCGTTTCCAAGCCGAAGAGCCAGTGCTGTCTGAAGACGTTTCTGTGGCCATGTGGCTGGCATGACTAAATGCCGAGGCGCACAGAACGCTGTTACCTTTCCACAAAAGTGGTACCTATTTATCTACTTGCAGTTCTTTCAAACTACTAGGTTGGCAGGAGCTGGGGCCAGAGATGGGAGCATACTCCATCACGCAGCACTCGGGTCTTGAACTGCCAAACTATTGACCTTCTGGTCTGCAGCTCAGCGTCTTAACCACTGAGCCACCACAGCCCTTCATTTGTCTCCTGAGTGACTGTTTTAATAGAATGCAACAAAGCATACCTTTCAGTTACCTAGACCAGTCGCCAACATGGTGCCCAGGAGTGCCATGATACCCACTGACACTTTTCCTTGGTGCCCTTTCGTAGAAAAAGAGGTGCAGGAGCTCATTAGCATAACTCATTGGCATAACTCATTAGCATCTGCCATGTCCCCTGACATCACCAGAATGTCAGTTTCAGCCCCATTATATCTTATGGGCCATTGAAATCAATGGCAAAAACTCATAGAGTATATGAGGGGCTGGAGGAAAAAGGGTTTGAGGGAGAGGAACCAAACTTGCAGGGTAGCTGCTGGGGCCTCTCCTCAAAATACCCACTAAGTTTCAAGAAGATTGGACCACGGGGTCCAATTCTATGGGCCCCCAAACAGATTGTCCCATCCCCTCCATTGTTCTCTATGGAGGGAAAAAATGTTAACTTGGAGGGAAAAAATGTTAACTTCCCTCTATGGAGGGAAAAAATGTTAACCCCCTGGTCCAATTTTCTTGAAACTTGGTGGGCATTTCGAGTAGAGGTCCCAGCAGCTACCCTGCAAGTTTGGAGCCTCTCCCTCAAACCCCCTCCCCTCCAGTGGCTTTTCAAATTGCTGCCGAATTTCGGCGGCAATTCAGCGGTGAGCTGAATCAGATTAGAGAATCTGATTCAACCCATGGCTGCCCTACTGGCCAGTCCTGAGCTGGCGGAGCTTTGCTCCGCCTCGCTCCGGCCCCAACGGACCCCTGGGCCCCACCAAGTGCTTGTAAAAAGTGAGCAGGGCTTGTGTCCAGCAAGGCTTTTGATTGGCCCTAGGAAATTTGATTGGATATGCAGGTTTTTAAAAAAAATCTTGCTTTGCCAGCAGCTGCCACCACAGCACAAGGATCTTTACAGACTGCCTGAAGATAAGCCACGACAGACAAATTGTGGCTGGTTCCGCCTCCTGCAGCAGCCATTTTGGGGCTGAGCCCATCATGCTCTGTATGAATTTTAAAGCTGCCCACAAGCCCAAAAAGACTGGGGACCTCTGGCCTGCCCTTAAGAGTTATTTAAAAAGTGGGGTCAAAAAAAAAACCCCACTTGCTGCTCATCAGGAGAAAGACACTATTGAGCTTAATCTGCAAGTGAGGTGATGGATTATTTATTTATTTTCAGCCCTCTCCGGGGAGTTCGGTGCAACATATATGGTCCCCCACTTAACCTCACCAACCATCCTGAGAGGTCACTCTGTGGGCTTCACAGTCACTCTGTGGGCTTCACAGCAAAGTGGGGACCACAACTCGGCCCTCCTTAATGTACCTCCAGCATGCTAAATGCTATACAGCGCTGGCTCTCAAATTTCAAGGAAGGAACGGGGGAGATCTGCAAGTAAATTTAGACCAAAGGCTGCAAATTGCCCTCCTGATGCAACTGCCAAAATATTTTTATCAATAGACAGTCCCAAAACTAAGAAGAGCTTTCACTTTGGCAAGACTGAATGTTCTTCCTTCGGCGGTTTTGGAGGACAGGTATAATGAAGTATCATACTCTAACAGAACATGCAGATGCTCATATGACACAATCGGAACCATTGAACATATGATTATGGAGTGCCCCATATTCGATGAGTTGAGGGCTAATTTAGCCACCCCTTTACTTAAAGGTACGGAATTGCTAAATGTGCAAGCCCAGGTGTCATGGCTACTATCGGATACAAATAATCGTGTCACCCTCTCAGTGGCAAAATTCATCCGCGCAATAATCAAATATAACAGAAATAATACTGAGTAAGGTCTTTTAAAATATTTTGATAGACAGATAGGCAGGCAGGCAGACTGACTGACAGCTGCATAAAATTGGGAGGGGGGATGCTATCTCTAAGCTGTTGGGTCTTGTGAGCAAAAAGTCTACTTTGTGAGCTACTGGGCATTAAAGTTGTGAGCGAGCGATTTGGCTACTGCATAAATCAGTTTGCTCTGGAGCCATCCTTCCTGAGCTAAGACGAAATCTGTGAGCTGGAGGATAAAAAATTGTGAGTTGGCTCACATTAACTCAGCTTAGAGGAAACACTGACCTGGGGGACTAAAGCCAACAAGGCAAAAGAGGGGGGGGGGGGGGTACAGGACTGAAAGATTGCAGACCACTCTCCTTGCATTAATTTCTATTATGATTTAACTAATTGCATGCTGAATACTTAACTCAGGGGTTCCAGCCCTTTTGAACCTGTGGACACCTTTGGAGTACTGACACAGTGTGGTGGAGCCACACACTTGCAGGGGTGGGGAAGAGAGGCAATTTAAAAATATACCCCTAAGATCTGGTTGATCTCTAGGGAGCTACGGGATTTGGATCTAGTCGTTGTACTGCAGGCCAACATGGCTACCCTCTAAAAACAAATGCGGAGAAGAAGGGGATAGTTAATCAACAATGTTTTTCCAAACAATGCACAATTTATTTATGTGCACTCATGTAAACCGGCAGAAAGCAGGTCATGATCTGTCTCCCTGTGCAAGTTTTCACCTGGGCAATGGAGGCAGAAAACAACGCTAACACAACCACAGACAGTCACCTATGGCTGAGGAAACTGTGCCTATCACCTGTTTTATCATTTGTTTATTTCAGTGAACGGAGGGCCCCAAAGATATTCTAGGCCCCTTTCCCCCTTAAAAACCCTTGAGTGTTCCGCCACTATTAAAGGGTGGAGGGGGAAGCCCACCAAGATTTAATGCGGCACTGAATAAAACACACACTAGTACTGTCAAACATGTGAAAGACATTTCCCATACATCTTATTTAATGCCTTCAGTTTGAAAAGCTGGCAAATTAACTCTGTAGAGAGGCCAGCCTCTCTTATCCATCTTCATTAAGTATGACTAGAAAATAATAAGAGACAGGAGTAAATCACCCCCCACTGTTATGGGCAAGGTTAAATTAATTTCACATAATTCTTTTTCTCCCTTTATTGCAACAGACTTATTCGGGAACACGGCACAGGTAGGAAGATACAGCACACACGACGCTTACAGCACACAGACAGAAAGATGCCAAGAGGCGTCAGGTGATAAAAACCATTAAAGCATTAAGATAAAAACCATATTGTGATGACTAGTTTACCTGCACTTTCCCCAAGAAAGACACAAGGAATACCGAGCTTCCCTCAAAAGCTTTTAGGAGTCTACAACGCCCTCTGCTCCACATCCCGGGAGAGATCCCTAAGTTTCACACGTTGCTGGGTGCATTAAAACATGTCTGTGTAGTATAGGGATTCCCCAACATTTCGGGGGCCTGTGGGTACTTTTGACATTCCGACACAGCGTGGTGAGCGCTTCACTCATGCAGTGAAGATCCTTGAGATATGATGGCGGCGGCTGCCAACCCAATGTTTTTAAAAATAGGCACAGTCAATTATGCCCAGTGGCCAATCAGAAGCCCTGATGGCCAAAAGCACCACCTGGCCCCACCCATTTTGTAAAACACTTATGTGGTACCAGGAAATGTGTCAGCGGGTGCCATGATACACACGGATACCATATTGGGGACCCCTGGTGTAGTATCTTTTTTAAAATATATATATATTATTTTCTCAGAAAAAAAGGTGGTATACAAAAAGGAAAAGGGGGTAGGGGGAAATATAGTTCATCAGGTTTGTCAAATACTGTGCTATGTACAACAAGTAAGATCAGAGGTATTACCAAAGATATTATATATTTCAAATATAGAAGCAGATATTAAAACATCAATATTACAGAATTTTGGGATAGGTTCTCTCTCTAAAGAATGAACGAGAACATTCCTAAGGTTAGCAGGAATCTATTAATGATAAAAGAAATTACATCTTTAATAACTGAATAAGCTTCTATGCTAAAACTGAATCATTATTAAAAAAAACCTTAATATTATGCCCCTGGTGGTGAAGAAGAAGAAGAAAAGGAGGAGGACGAGGAGATTGGATTTATACCCCGCCCTTCACTTGGAGTCTCAGAGCAGCTTATAAACTCCTTTCCCTTCCTTTCCCCACAACAGACACCCTGTGAGGTAGGTGGGGCTGAGAGAGCTCTGGCAGAAACGGCTCTTTTTCAAGAACACCTGTGCCAGAACTACTGCTTGCCCGAGGTCATCCAGCAGGTGCAAGTGGAGGACTGGGGAAATCAAACCCGGTTCTCCCAGATTAGAGTCTGTGCACTTAACCACAGTACCTTGACAGTAAGAATTCAGGAGGAAACCGAATTTTGGACAAGACCGAACTCCATTTTGGACAAGAATTTTGGACAAGACCGTCAGCTGCCCGAATCAATGCAACTATCCCCAATTTCATTTCATTCCTATGAGATAACTAAACTTGTCGATTAATTTTCGCATCAATTTATCTTTCTTTGCCCCATGTTTTTCCCACGAAGATGAAAGACGTCAACTTCAATAGTAGAAAAGAGCAAGAGTCCGGTAGCACCTTAAAGACAAAACACGTGACAAAGGATGAGCTTTTGTGAGTCAATGTCGTCTTCGCATAACTCTGCATAAACATGGGGATACAAAAAAGGGGGGGGGGAGAATCATCCATGACCACACCAAAAATGAGGTAACCTGAAACATAAGATGTTATCTGAATTTAAATCAAAATGGTGGTGACAACTCGTTCCTGGGAAGAAGCTTCCTCCAAGAGTCTGTGGCCAAAAGTAGCAAGGGAGCATCCCAACACGCTCCACAGCTCCACAGACCCTTGTTTCCCCTGGCTCTGCCTTGTCCCCCCTCCCCCACAAAAGCAGCCGTGGGCTCCAAGAGATCAGCAACTGCTACAGCACAACCAGTTACACTTTATAGTAGAAGTAGGGCTGCCAAGTCAGCCCGGGGGGGCGGGGGATCCCCCGCTACAGGGGTTCCCGATCCGCCGGCCAGCATTCGGCCGGCGGGAGGAACCCTGCCCCCGAAGTCGTCCAGCCAGGACGACTTCTCAAACGTAATGACATCACCTGGAAGTGACGTCATCACATTGGGGGCGTTGCCAGGGTGATGCTCTGGGAATCGCCCCAAAACTCTATGATACCATAGAGTTTTGGGGCGATTGCCAGAGCGTTGCCCTAGCAATGCCCCAACGTGCTGACGTCACTTCCAGTGATGTCGCCGGGTGCCGAGGAAGCTCCCGGCGGACGGGGGACTCCCCCCGCCGGTGAGTATTACACACTTGGCAACCCTAAGTAGAAGCAACTCACTGGCTTTGCACTCTTTGAATTCCAGCCACGGAAATTATTTCCAGGAACAAAACCTGTGCCCAAAAAAACATGAATCACGGCAAAAGGAGGATTCACTCTGAAAACCAAGGACTGGCACCTTTATGGTGAACAGGCAGAATTCACGCAACAGGGTTGGCTAGAGGACCTCAAAAAAGGGCCAATTTGGAGGTTAGCTAGTGCCAAAGTTCAGGCAGCGTCTCAGGATGCCATAGCAAACCGAAATAGCACCAAGGGGGATGTGGTGGCCAGCAAATGGAAGAAACAAATGGAGAGACAAGCCAGGGCCCATGGTGCAAGAGTAAGCAGGAGAAAGACAAAGGGGGGGGGGGATGAATAGGCCTTCTTTTTCCTACAAGTCCTTGGAACCATTGTTGCCTATTTATATAGCCCTTTTAGCTGCAAAGTACTTTAAAAGTGAGAGCCAGTGTGGTGTAGCGGTTAAAAGCGGCAGACTCTAATCCGAAAAAACGGGTTTGATTCCCCATTCCTCCTCCACATGAAGCCAGCTGGGTGACCTTTGGTCAGTCACAGTTCTCTCAGAGCTATTCTCTCACGAGTAGACCCTGAAAGAATTCTCTCAGCCCCACCTACCTCACAGGGTGTCTGTTGTGGGGAGAGGAAGGGAAGGAGATTGTAAGCTGATCTGAGACTCCTTTAGGTAGTGAAGAGTGGGGTATAAAATCAACTCTTCTTCTTCTTCAAAACAACCGTCCTCAAAGTGAACTTCCTCCAACTTAAGCAGCTCTTCCTCCAAGGGAAGAGCCGTTTTAAGCTGGAAGGAATCCCTTAGGCTGGACGAAGACTAAATTTGAGCCAAAGGGAAAGGCAGAGTATAAATATTTTAATAAATGAATGAATAAACAAACTTGTTCAGTGAAGTGGTAGGGTAAGGATTAGGATCTACTTCATTATCAGCATCCCATCTACTGTATCTCAAATTTAAAATATCTCTCTGTATCTATAAATAAAAAGGGAAAGAAATAATTCCAATTTGATCACATCTTTACATTAATACTTCGTAATATCAGCCTGCTGGCCTAAAAATTATTAAAATCAAACTCGCATCACTGCCATTTTCGGTGTTTTCTCTAGATAATTAATTTTCAATTAAAGCGACTGTTCATTTGGTCATAGCTCTTAGATTTGCAAAAAAAAAATCACTTGTACTTAATTTTCAGGAGGTGAAATACATTTTTTATGCAGACTGAATTCCATTCCCTGAGCTGAGGATCCAAAACACTCTGTTCGAATGTTGCCATGGCATGCAGGATGTCGCTCAGGATACAGCCCGTTTCCTTTGGTTTTTTTAAGTCACTATAATTTCTCTGCCAACATACGTTGAAGGGAGAAGAAAGAGAAATCCTGCAGGATACCAGCAGTAGCTAAGTAGCAGCTGGCACACTACTTCTCCCAGGTTTTGTACACATCAAGAGGACACGGTACCTACATCCTTTCCGTGCTAGAGAGAGGCTACAATGCCCCCCCCCCTTTCTCTTTGGAGAGCCGAGGACCACAGGATGCCCAAGGAAAGATTCAGAAGGGAGGATTATGGGAAGATGGCGGCCAGCTTATAACATTCAGACTCTCTCCTGCAGCTGGTATTTCAAGCCCAGGAATGGCTGAGGGGTACTTTTCAAAGGGGAAGAGCTCAAGGGTTCTTGGCCCTTGGTTATAGATCAAGATGGGTAGCCGTGTTTGTCTGTAACAGTAGAAAAGAGAAAGAGTCCAGTAGCACCTTAAAGACTAACAAAATTTGTGGCAAGTATTTCCTACCCTAGATTTAACAACCCTATCTCCTTCCCCCCTGTGTTTCCTGTAACCTGGGTCCTACCATCAAAGTTCCTGACCTGTGCTCGCCGCATAATAAAATGAGAACTGTACTGGTGTGAAACACGGACATCCAACATTCACCTAAGCTATGTTATAAGAACTGCTCTGCTTGTTGCTTGAGTGTGTTCCAGTGTTTTATGTACCTGTTTAAACTGATTGTTATTTTAAGTAATTGATAAGTTTATGATAGGTTTTATTGTATTTTAGAAGAAGAAGAGATTAGATTTATACCCCGTCCTTCACTCACTTGGAGTCTCAGAGCGGTTTACAAACTCCTTTCCCTTCCCCTCCCCACAACAGACACCCTGTGAGGTAGGTGGGGCTGAGAGAGCTTTTTCCCAAGCTGTCCTTGAGAGAACAGCTGGTACAGAGCTATGGCTTGCCCAAGGCCATCCAGCCAGGTGCAAGTGGAGGAGTGGGGAATCAAACCCGATTCTCCCAGATTAGGGTCCGCGCACTTAACCACTACACCAAACTGGCTCCCAGTTTACTGCATTTAACTGTATTTTTGAATTGCTTGTAAGCCACCCTGAGCCCGCCTCAGCAGGGAGGGGGGGATATAAATCAAATAAATAATAATAATAAATTTGTCCCCATGTTCTGATGCACGTTGAATGTTCACTTCCATGTAATGGATATGCGAATGTGCAAAGGATAAAATGAGTAAGAATGATAAGCTAAGACCTTAAGTAGTAAAAGAATTTGAAACGTTTTTTCTTTTTTCTTTTTGTCCAACTAGGAGGGACTTTAACAGAAATCTTAAGGCTTTCCAAAAAGTCTAAAGGAATTATACCTGTGAGATCCATAGAAGATAACCTTGTGTTACTGGAATTTTCAGTCCCATTTTTTTGGCAAGGAAATATTTAATACTATGGGTAATTTAAAAGAAAAACTTGAATATATGAATGTTAATATATATGTGTAAATAAACCTTGTTTCAGTTTCTCAGATTTTGTGAGTTGCTGCTCATTTCTTCAGATATCTTGGTTGGCAGCCAGTGGTCTCTTCACTTGATGGACACCAGCCCGGGATACAGGGAGGGGCCATGGCTCGGTGGAAGGGCATCTGCTTGGCATGCAACAGGTCCCAGCTTCTATCCCCGGAATCTCCAGTCATACGAAAGACCTTCAACTGAGACCCCGGAGAGCTGCTACCAGCCAGAGCGGGCAATACTGACTTGAGAGGCCAATGCTTTGAGCCAGTAAAAAACAGCTTCATGTGCCCATGTGTTGCATGCTTTGGTTTTTACAGAACGCTTTTTACAGAACTGAAATCTGTTTAAATCGTATTGTTGGGGAGGATTTTATGAGCCCCTGCTGGAGAGAAAAATGGGATAAGAATATTCAGAATAAATAAAACCCTTTTTCTTCTTTCCCAGCGATTTAGGACTTAGAGGAGTCAAAAGGACACTCCTATGGTGCTTCTTCGGTGCAACACACGGCCCCATGTGCAGACTGAGCCATCTCCCACAGGCCTTGCTAGCAGTGCCATCTGCCTGCCACGTCACACAGTGAACACCAGGCTCTCTCAGTGACAGCTCCTCTTCTGTGGAATGGGTTGGCTAAAGAAGCACAAAGGTCTTCTTGCGGCTACACTCTCACGGCGTTTGGAAAACCCGGGCTGAATCACATGGCTCTTAAGGAGGTAAAGGTAAAGGTATCCCTTGCTCGAAAGCCAGTTGAATCCGACTCTAAGGATGCGGTGCTCATCTCCATTTCGAAGCCGAACAGCCAGCGCTGTCCAAAGACATTTCCGTGGTCATGTGGCCGGCATGACTATATGCCGAGGCACACGGAACACTGTTACCTTCCCACCGAAGTGGTACCTATTTATCTACTTGCAATTTCTTGCTTTCGAACTGCTAGGTTGGCACGAGCTGGGACCAGAGACGGGAGCTCACTCCGTCATGCAGCACTCGGGTCTCGAATTGCTGAACTACCGACCTTCCGGTCTGCAGTTCAGCGTCTTAACCACTTGAGCAGGTGTTTAATTATAGCAGGACTTCGTTCTGTGGGTTCATTAGATCATCCTTGTGTTCTTGGAGGTGGGTTTGATTTGGTTTTCAAAGTACTGTTTTAAAGGTATCGTGGGCAGCCCCACGAAGATACGGCGGCATGGTATGGTCTGATTCCATCACATTATTGGAAGCTGAGCAGGGTCAGCCCTGGTTAGTAGTTGCATGGGAGACCTCCAAGGAAGACTTCAGAGGAAGACAACTCCGCTTCTCACTTGCCTTGAAAGCCTCTTGCTGGGGTCGCCAGGAGTCAGCTGCAACCACGGCACCTTACATGCACAAGCTGCCCCAAACTATGGAAGGCAGGGCATATTCTTTTCTGTAAGGGCACATGAGCACATGAGAGCCAGCTTGGTGTGGTGGTTAACACCGGCGGACCCTGATCTGGAGAACTGGGCCTGATACCCCACTCCTCCTATGTATGAAGCCTGCTGGGTGACCTCGGGCCAGTCACAGTTCTCTCAGAGCTCTCTCAGCCCCACCTACCTCACAAGGTGCCTGTTGTGGGGAGAAGAAGATAAGGCTGCTCTAAGACTCCTTGGGGTAGTGAAAAGTAGGGTATAAAACCAATTCTTCTTCGTCTACTAATATTGGTCAGTCACAGTCCATGTGGTGTGGTCTACTCTGATCCGCAGATGGATTGCCAGACAAAGCCTTTCCTATCATCCGCTACCTGATCTTTTTAACTGGAGATGGACCCTGGGAACTTCTGTACGCAAAGATGACAGTCTACCACTGAGCTCCAGCTAGGTTTGCCAATCTCCAGGTGGCACCTGGAGGTATCACACTATTACCACTGATCTCCAGACAGCCAAGATCAGTTTCCCTGGAGAAGACGGCTGTGCTGGAGGGTGGACTCTTTGGCATTATACTACAATGAGGTCCCGCCCCTCTCCAAACCCTGCCCTCCCCAGGCTCCAACCCCAAAATTTCTAGGTATTTCCCAACCCAGAGCTGGCAACCCTAGCTCCAGCTCCAGCCCCACCCCAAATTAGGAAGGGTCTTGAATACAAGGCCAAAAGGCGCTTTGAAGGTAGAGCATTGGGAAGTCTGCATATGGATGGCCAGGGCTCATTTCATAGCAGGAGCTCCTTTGCATATTAGGGCACACACCCCTGATGTAGCCAATCCTCCAAGAGCTTACAGTAGCCCCTGTAAGAAGAGCTCTGCAAGCTCTTGGAGGATTGGCTACATCAGGGGTGTGTGGCCTAATATGCAAAGGAGCTCCTGCTATGAAATGAACCCTGGATGGCACTCTACATCAATCTGAGCATGCTCAGGAGAACTTTATTTCTTGGAACCCCAGAGACCTCCTGCTTCTCTATTTCCAAGTGCTTTGAAAACTGCAGCCCCCGTGCTTCAAAACGCAATTCAGTTTGGGAAATGCCGCACAAGAAACACAAGATCCAAGTTACACTGAGGAAGCCTGCACAGTTCTCTAGACTGGGTTTAAAGGTACCAGCTAGCTAGAGCAAACAAGGAATGATGAATAATAAGGTGACCGGAGAGGGGGTGAGTTTCATTTCCCTCACCCATGCACTCTGTTTTCGTTTGAAAAAATTAAATCCTCCTCGTCAATCCATTTTATATGTGAATTACAAACGGTCTCCAAACCTACAGAGATCAGTTCCCCCGAAGGAAACCACAGCTTCGGAAGGGGGGCTCTACAGAATTACATCTCTGTTGAACACCCTCCTTGGGCTCTACCCCCAAGTCTCCTCTCCAGGTATGTCCCAACCCAGAGTTGGCAACCCGGCCATGGCTCCTGCCTAAAGGGCTGAAGAATGACAGTGTCTAGGAAATAGTCCCCAATCACATCCGAGCAAGTAGGAAGTCTTTCGAGTGGTTTTAAAGCAGAAGCCACACCAGTCCCTTAAAAACACAATACCCAAACAAAAGCTTTGATACAGCCTCTGTGTCATTTCCTAACTTCCTGTACATTTCCCTCGACACTTTCATCCCATGCCCGATAGTAAGACAGATCAAAACTTAACATTTTGAGCCACTGGAACTATGCTGGTATGTTAAGGCAGTGGCATCGGGGGGGGGGGGGAGTCAATTTTCTCCTTCTTTAAGATGTGTATAGAGGGTGCCAAACATTTCTCTCAAATGAAAATGAATTAAGTTATGCCAACTGTCAATGATTTTCTAGGCTCAGTTAAAAACACTGGTATTTGCCTTTAAAATTCCCTACTCACCCAACCTACTTTTGTTGTTGTTGTTTTTCAGTCGCACAGTCGAGTCCGACTCTTTGCGACCCCGTGGACCACATCACGCCAGGCCCTCCTGTCTTCCATCATCCTCCAGAGTTTGCTCAACTCCATGTTCATTGCATCGATAACACTGTCTAGCCATCTCATCCTTTGTCGTCCCCTTCTTCTTCGACCTTCAGTCTTTCCCAGCATCAGGGGCTTCTCCAGTGAGTGCTCCCTTCTCATCTGGTGGCCCAAGTATTTGAGCTTCAGCTTCAGGATCTGGCCTTCCAGGGTACAGTCAGGGTTGATTTCTTTTAGGATTATCTGATTTGACCTCCTTGCAGTCCAAGGGACTCGCAAGAGTCTTCTCCAGCACCATAATTCAAAAGCATCTATTCTTCGGTGCTCGGCCTTCCTCATGGTCCAACTTTCACAGCCATACATCGCTACTGGGAATACCATGGATTTGACCATGCAAACTTTTGTTGGCAGGGTGATGTCTCTACCCAACCTACACATTAGCATAAATATACAGCCACTAACAAGAACCTCTGAAGACAATGTGGAACATGATAATCACATTTTGCACTGCCACCTCAAGTTTGCTGACCGAGGCCCGATTAAAACACTGTGAAAAGAACATGATGGCTGGAATGGCACAATGGTTAGAGCATCAGACCAGAACTTGGGACAACCAGGTTGGAATCCCCTACTCTGCCATGACCTTTCACCCATCACAATCTCTCAGCCTTACCTACCCTTACAAGATTGTTCTGAGGATTAAGTGAGGGGGGGGACAATGTGAAAAGCTGCTTTGGGCCCCTGGCCAGGGAAAAAAGCAGGATAAAAATTAAAACAGCATCAAAAATAATAAGCACAACTGTATTCCCGCACAATTTAGCAAACGCCCAGTCACATTTTAAACTGCACCTATGCACATACAAAGATAGCACATAACATTCGCCCGGGCTATGGATCTCCAGCCAAGAGCCCAGGACAAAAACCACTGGATGCATGCCACATCATTTCCTGGCCTGCAAGCATGACATTTAAATCAGAGAGCAGGAAACACCGAGCGCGACACTGTCAAGTCGCATGTCTTCTTTAAAGGCTCCCATGGAGACACAAGAGGAGACATGGGCAGGAAGGAGATACCGGGGGAGACGCAGATCCCTGCGAAGATCTTACAGCTCTCCTGTTGGGAGAAGATGCTTCCAGAGGCATAAAACATCGGTTGGGTCTTAGGCACAGCCTCTTTCTGTACAAACACAGAAGGCCTCCTCCGCCCCCAGAGAGTTTACGCAGCTTCTGGAAGGAGTGGGCCTTTTCAGTTTACGCCTTGTGGCTTTGGAACGGCCTACTGGAAGAGGCTGGCTCTTTCCTGTGCGGCTCCCAGAAAAACAGGGCCAGAATGTTTATTTACACAGGTCCGAGACAGCAAAGTCCCCACGAGCGAACATGGTCTTTATAGCTGTCGATCGTTTTTTGATGTTTGTAGTGGGAATTGTGGTTTCAGTCATATTTGAATGGATTTTTAAAAACTAAGTCTCTGTGTACCACCTTTTTTAAAGCCAAGTAAGTTAATGAAACAATACAGCTAACAATAAAACCTTAAAAGTACAGTTCGTATTTTAGTCCTGTCCTTGCCCAAGGAAGACATCGACAGTATATACGGTTGTCCCCTGCTTCGTTTGATTACCTCAACAGTACTGTGAAGAAAGTTAGGCTGCGAAAAGACATCTGGGCCAAGGTTTATCAGTGCATTTTCCAGCCAAGGGGTAAAGTTGCCAGCCCCTAGATCCTCTTTCTCAGAGGGGGGATTTAAAAAAAAAATATACAAGGCTATTGAGCTGACATGCCATTCTAGGAACTGCCAGAAATCATTGTGTTCCCTTCAGTTCCTAGCGAGGTACAACATCACTTCTGGGGGAAACCTGAAAGTGACATCCAGTGTTCCCTCTGAGCTGAGTTAGTGTGAGCTAGCCAACAAGTTTTTAGCCTGCAGCTCACATTTGTGTCTTAGCTCAGGAAGGATGGCTCCTGAGCAAATTAATTTAAGCAGTAGCCAAATCGCTTGCTCACAACTTTAATGCCAGGAGCTCACAAAGTAGAATTTCTGCTCACAAGACTCCATAGCTTAGAGGGAGCATTGAGATCATCCCATTGCTGCCAGCTGCCCCTCCATGTCCCCCCCCCCATCTCCCACTGGTTGCCAGGCCTGGTCTGGTAACCTTACCAAGGTAGAGCAATCAAATACAGGCAAATCCATCTCCTCCAGAACAGGCACACCTCAGAACTAGTGTAGGGTAGCGAATCAAGTGCTGAACTAGAATTAGAAAGACCCGTTCAAATCCCCATTTAGTCGAGAAATGCATTCGGGTGACCTGGGGCCATTCACTCTGTCTCAGCCCAGCTTACCTCACAGGGTTGCAGTGAAGATGTGACAGAGGAAGGGAGAAAAACATTTGATGTTCTGAGACCGTTGGAGGAAGGAAGGGGTTAAAATGGGACACAATGACTTCCCCGCCTGCCTCTTATTAGGATTCCGTTTCAGTGTTGTGCTGTTCTAGTCATGCTCTAGGCAGGGTGGGTTGTAAGCAGCCTCAGCTTGTAGGACGAACAGAACGTACATATTCACAGTACACTTTTCAAAATAACCAAGACAGGGTCAAGAAACATGAAGAAACTAAATGACACCCCTCAGCCTGTCAGGGGTTTAGAGTGGTTTTGATATTTGGGTCACTCTTTTCACCCTACTGCTTTGGGGTCTTCCCCCACACACACCAGGGTCCCCACCACCACCCTTTTCCACATGTGTTTTGCTCCCTCTGGGACTACCAGAGAGAGCAAAACACTTTGGAGGGGGGGGGGACCCTGAAGCAATAGGGACAATCGAGTGACAAAAACGACAGGGCGGAAGTGGCCAGAGATTTGTGCCGGTTATAAACCAGATAAATTATACTAAACTAAACTAATGTTTTTTTTCTTCCCCCTATCTTTACATTTCTAGAAAATGTGGTTTATTTGAATGAGGGGCTAACAAAAATGGAAAAATGAAGGGGGAAATGGGAGGGGACAGCTAGAGAGCCACGACTGATAAATAGGTCACAGATTGCAGTTCAATGCTCCCTCTAAGCTCTGGAGTCTTGTGAGCAAAAATTCTACTTTGCGAGCTCCTGGCATTAAAGTTGTGAGCGAGCGATTTGGCTGCTGCCTACATCAGTTTGCTCTGGAGCCATCTTTCCCAAACTAAGAAAAAAAATGTGTGAGCCGGAGGCTAAAGAACTGTGAGCTAGCTCACACTAACTCAGCTTAGAGGGAACACTGGTTGCCATCCTCCAGGTGGGGCCCGGAGTTCTCCTGGAATTACAACTGACCTCCAGACTACAGAGATCAATTCCCCTGGAGAAAACGGCTGCTTTGGAAGGTGGACTCTATGGCATTATTTATTATTTATCTATTTATTTCGATTCATATCCTGCCTTGCCTGCACAAACAGGCTCAAGGCGGCGCACGTGTTAAAATACAATAAATACACTAAAATCCAATAAAATTCGTATAACAGACAATCAGTACAACCGTCCCTCCCTTCCCCAAGCCCCATCCTCTCCAGGCTCCACCCCCAAAATCTCCAAAATCTCCCAACCCAGACTTGGCAACTGCAATTACAGACCATGTAAAGGTTTGCTTGCCATTTCGCACATATGTCCTGGAGTCCATTTTAGAGGCGGGATTTTAAATCAAAATCAGCCACTCACAAGCGAGCAGGGCTTTGAATAACATGACTTAAGAGGCTCACATCCCTTATTGCTTGAAAACTCACTTATCCTTGACTTCCTCCTATTTGTCTTGGTAAAACTTTGCTTGAATAACCCATTTGTTGGGCTAACATAATATTTTCCTTGGCTTACCAAGAAGTATCGCGGTAGATGTGCACTTCCCCCGGTTCACTTTCTTCTCCAGGCATTTTAAACAGACACACGCACATAAAAATGTCTACTAAAAGCTGAAGTGAAGCTTGGTTAGGAAATGTAGAGGGGGCAGGGGAAAGACGACATCATCATGTTCTTTCCAAACATGCAACTCTGCCTAAGAAGATTGTATATGAAACTGTCCAATAGTAGCCAGCAGGACACATGGAGGGTTTCGTTTAAATCTCTGCACATGTGTACAGAGTATCTAGCCACTCATGGTCTGCGCTTTCTCAAATGGAATTGCCAAAAATAAGACAGATGTATCTGCCTTATACTGAATCAGACCCTTGGTCCGTCAAGGCCAGTATTGTCTACTCAGATTGGCAGCAGCTCTCCAGGGTTTCAGGCAGAGGTCTTTCACATCAACCACTGCCTGATTCTTTTTAACTGGAGAAGCCAGAGATTGAACCTGGGACCTTCTGCATGCCAAGCAGAGGCTCTCACACTGGGCCACAGCCCCTCCCCAAACAAGGGGGTGCATGTGCACCCTGGCTAAGGGGAAGATTAGGGGGACGTCAGCCCAAGATACGATCATCTGGAGAAGCAGGTCTCTTACGAAACAGATGAGCAACCCAGGGACCAACGCCAGAAGAAATGCCTCCACTGCAGAAGCAAAAGAGGAGTGTGGAACACACCACTCTTGTACATTTTGTCCTGTCCCCACAGGAAAATCCAGGTCAATGATTTCTACAGCATAACAATAGCACACTATGCAGCCACATGTGGCTGCAGCCTAGATGTGACAAGAGAGAAGAAAAATGCTCAGACTTCCATAGGTGGGGGACTCCTTAAAGAGAGACTAGCCTGTGCTTCTGACAGCAGCAGCAGCTACGAATGCCATCCGCAAACGAGGGTACCCTCCTGCACTGTTCGTCAGCATCATAAAGCACCAATTCCATTACCGAAAATCCCAGCACCACGAACTGGCCATGAAATTCGGCACCTGAATTGCTCCTCAGAAGGACGAACTTGAACTTATCCCTAAGGAAGCCTTGACACCATCGCAGAAATACGCCTCCTCCTTCACAGACAATAGAACAGGATACAACGCCTCCAGCGAAATCTCTTGCTGAAATCTAGCTACGTCAAGTGTAGAATCCTCTGAAGAGCGCCTGAGTCCCTGGGGAAATCCCATAAATAGTTCCGAGTCCTTAATACTACTTGCTAAGAATTCAGGGACAAACAGAGAAAACAAGGCCATATTCTTAGCAACAGGTCAGGTCCTATGGTTGTTTCACAATTCTGATTTGTCTTTAGAAGGGAAAAAAGTGAACACAACAGGTCAGTAAAACCTTAAATGCAGGTTTAAACACAACATGTGACGAATGCATGCACCAAGGAAAGATTACACTTTGGGTTGGCCCAGTTTGTTTAACAACGGCATAGAAAAGGGTACAGTTCCAGAGTGTAGTGTGGTGTGCTGGTTAAGAGTGTCTGACTAGTGATCTGAGAGGCCCAGGTTCAAATCCTCACTCACGCCAAGGAAGACCACCATGTGACCTTGGGCCAGTCATGCTCTCCCAGCCTAACATACCTCACAGGGTTGTTGTGAGGATAAAATGGAGGTGAGGGAAATGATGTTAAGCTTCTTTGAGTCCCATTGGGGAGAAAAGCAGCGTATAAAGGAATTAAATTAAATAAATAAAGGGCAATGTGTCAAAACTGGACAGAACAGAGAAGACACACACGCCCCATTTGAACATGCAGACGTGAGAGCAACACCCACTTTCGGTGTGACTGCTCAAATACAGCTGACTCTGGCTTGGCCACAGCGACACAAAGAGCAGGTGATTTCTGCTGACGAGGTTAGAAACACTCGGTTTGGCATGGGACACCCATTTGTACAGCTTTCCACATGGCTACAATCCATGCAGCTATACCACTGCAACTGCTTGTGCAAACTGGGCCTCTACACATGGGGCGGAGAGGAAGAACATGAAAACTGGGATGGGGGAGGACAGAAATACTAACGACAAAGGGAAAGAAAGCAAGCAGAGAAGGAAAGGTTATTCAGGAAGGACTTTAAGAAAGCAGCTAATGTGGAGGAGGGACTCCCGGAGGGACAGAGAGGTGCCTCAACAGGGCGGGGAAACTGTTACAGCTCTGGGAGAAGCAAGCTAGGGAAATGACGGCCGGAATGGAAAGAGGAGCCCTTTTTTCTCTCTCTCTTGTGTAGGAAAAATACCCCACCCAACTGGGAGAGTAACAAGAGGCTTCCACACAAAAGCACCATCCACCGAATGATATTGTGTCCCCAGACAAAACAGTCTGTTCCATGAAAAAGCTGGTCTAGGCATAGTAGAACTAAAAGTATGGACATGCATGCAATTTTTGTTTTGTTTTGTTAACTTTTTTTTTAAATGACTGTGTGGGACACACGATAATATTACACCTACAAGTCTCAACACCCCCCCTTTCCCCCCTCTATCTCCTGTGCACAATTTATTTTTCTCCTCCCAAAAGTGCAATCCGAACACAGCAAGCCCAAAGCAACCCGTCTGATTTGCATAATATATTCCAGTTGCAGATACGTTCGCTTTTGAGTTGCAGAATTTGTCGTTTTAGCACCAAATTCTAAGCCCCCCGAATAAACAAAGGAAGGGGGGAAGGCGGGGTGGGGAGAAATCAATCGAGCCAAATCCCCCTCCTGTCAAGGAGAAAAAGCTTTCTTGAAAACTGGAGGAGCCAATCACGAAAATAGGCAGGGGGGCAAGCCGCATGTCAGCTGGGGCACAAAATATAACCGAGGGAGGGAGAGACAGTAAAGCAGGACTCTGTGGGACAGAAGTTAATCTTCCTGCTCAGGATTAAGGGCGCCTGATGGTCAGCAATGCGCTGGTTGCCACACTGATGTAAGCTGGCAACACCCCGAAGACTAAAGGCAGAACAAAGTCAGCAGGTCCCACAGTACGTTTTTTCCATCTCTCCCCTACTGGGCCCGGAACACAGATGCTTCGGAGCCCAAAAGCACTCTTTGGGGACAGAAAAAGGAAGAGAATCAGGTGCTCAGGGAGACATGCGGAGGGGGGAGAGAGAAGGAGACCTTTGGCTGAGGCCCAGAAGTTGGAGCTTACCCACTGAGAATACACTTTCCAGCAGCCGCTATGAAATTGGGGGGCGGGGGAGAGAATTATGTATCTATCACTGGAAACAGGGCTCTCGATTTCATCTCCACTGGGCACGAATGCACAATACGCTTCAGGACAAGAGGCAAGCGGAGCATGTACAGATGGCAAGCAGTGGAAACACACCTGGATACCTCCCAACTCTTGTCCTCAACTTCTTTATGGAAGAGGAGGTACAAGGAGAGAGAGAAAAAGAATGGTGGGGGGCGAAGCAATCTGAAAAAGAAAGGGATGTTATGAAGAGGCAGTTTCTGGGTGCTACGGAAAAACCCACAGCTATGTGCTAAAATGCTGTTTTCCAGGACAGAGAAGGGCTTGGCTCACCACTTTCTTCCCAAGCAAGATCTGCCATAGTTCCTTATTTCGTGCAAGGGAATGCTGGATGGTGTTCATCACTTCCATGTGAGAACAAAGCAAAAAAAGAGCCGGTTGCGTAATCCCACTGGAGTGTCAGCGTAAACTTTATAGAAGAAAAACATTTTTAATCTCACACGCTGTTCAGCACTCCACCAGAACAGACCAATCCAAATATAAGAATCATGGGTTTCTTGCAGAAATCCTCCACATCCAAGTCAAGGGGTCCATTTGAACAGCACCAGGGTTTCATACACCAAGAAGAGTGTCAAGATATTACCCAAGGTGCCCTGACCTGGACAACCCAAGCAAGCCCAATCTCGCCAGATCTCAGAAGCCCAGCGGGGCCGACCCTGGGAAGTATTTGGATGGGAGACCTCCAAAGAAAACCAAGGTTGGGAGGCTGAGGCAGGCTATCAAGCCACTTCTCTGGACATCCTCTATGCCCCAGTAGGAGTTGCCAGAGGTGGCCATGACTTCCAGTCATGGGCACACATACACACAAAATGCACAAATACCCCCCCCAAAAAAAAAGATATTACCCGAGGTGATGGTTGGGCATTAGAAAGAAAAGTAAGGAGGAAAGGGGTACACGACTAGAAAAAGAGGTCAAAACAACATGCTCTGATCCGGATAGCCCAGGCAAGCCCAATCTCACCAGATCTCGGGAGCTAAGCAGGGTCGACTCTGGCAAGTACTTGGATGGGAATACCAGAGGTGGGGGCAGGCTTTATTCAGCCACCTCTCTGAATATCCTCCAAGCCCCCAGTTGGGCTCAGTCACCAGAGGTCACCATGACTTCCAGGCGCGCACATGCACACACACATATATGCACATATTTTAAAAATACCAAAAATAAAATAAAATTAGAAGAGCGGGGAGGGGAATCCAACACTATTCTGGCAGAGGCCTAGAAATGGGAGTCTCTGCTAGCTACAGAAGCAACCAGCCGAAACAATTACGAGCAGTGGCCAGTAGACCATCTGCCCGATTCTGTGGGCTGCTGTTGTCGCAGTCTCAGCAGGGAGCGGCCCCAGAAGAGAGAGGTCCCCACGGTCTGGAGGAAAGGCCATCTGCCTCATTCCCCAGGCTGTTTGTTATTGCAGGCTTGGCAGGGGTCACTCCCTAGGAAACAGGAAGGAAACTTCAGTGGGGAGGGGAGGAGAGAGGGCTAGCCGAGAACCAGTATGTAAAGGGCACAACACCGCAAAAGCCAGTGGCTAGGGAAGGGAAGGCCCTCTTTTATTTCCCAGCCCAACCCCCCTTGACGATTGACTCCCTTTCCTTCTATCCAGTCGTCAGTGGCTGTGGTTTCTTGTGTATGCCTGTGGTTTTGGTTTTTTGGGACGTCTTCAAGTTTCGTGCTTTGCTCCTGTTTTGCAAGCTGCGTTCCGTTGACCAGTTTTTCATTTTTAAGGGCAAGCTCTTGAAGAGGGGGAATCTCGTTAGCTTATTAGCTTCATTTCTGCACTAGCGCATTTCAGCCACCGTTTCAGGTGGGTAGCCCATATCGGTTTGCAGCAGAAGGGAAATATTCCAGTCCAGTTGCGCTTTAAAGACCAACAGGACTCCCAGAGCATAAACTTTCAAGAGTCAAAGTTCTCTCTGGATATCTGGTTATCTGACGAAGGGAGCTTTGTCTTCTTGAAAGCTTACGCCCTGGAATTTCCAGGCTGGAAATCTTGTTGGCCTTTTAAGGTTCTACTGGACTCAAAAGTTGTTCTTCAACTTACATGCAACTCTGGAGTCCAAGTCACCAAAAAAAGAGGGAGAGGGGATATGGCCATTGCCTACAAAAACTTGGGCCAGTTCTGCACGGACTAGGCCTAAAGTGGGTTCTGAAGCGGAAATATGCTATGTGGTGATCCAGGCAGCGCCCAGCTCTGATTGCAGGATAAACGCCAGAAAGTTCAGCCAAGTAATGTGACAATCCAGGGGGAAAGAAAGGAAAACGTCCAAGGACTGCACTTTCTCCACATTTGTTAAGAGCAAGTGCTTTACCAAACTTCCTCTACATATGAAACTCTATCCTGTGAGATAGGCTAAGCTCTCCTGTGCGGTAGGTCTTTCACGTTACCTTAAAAATCCACTCTCACCACCCACTGTAAACGTGTGCTTTTTTTTTCTTGTGTTCACACAACTTCGTAAACATCCCAGCACTCTCTCGTATCTTCCCTGTTTCTCCCCCCCTTCCTAATAAAACTAGTTTCTACCACACTTTTAGGGGCAAAAGCAAAATGTGTTTGCCCCAAAGCCTCTGCTCTGTAATCTGAAGTAAGTTTTTTGCATTGGTGACTTTTGACAATCCTATCACCCAGCCAAAACCCACCCAAAAAGGGCAAACTGATACGGGTGATTTTTTTTTAAAAAAAATTGCATCTCAATGATGAAACGTTTCAGTGACTGAAAGGCCAAGGACAGACTGGGAAAATGAAGCGCAAGGGAAGCGGGGCAAAAAGCCCCGGGCCAAGTTGACCCGGGGCTTTCAGTTCGCACTGCAGAGATCGCTGCGGGACCATAGCAGGGAGCAAGCAGAGCACACGGTGGGGCGGCGCTGGTGGCGCTGCTGCAGTGGCACGCGGCTTGGGTCCGATTTGCCTACCGGCACATATGCACATGGGTGCAGCATCCGGAACAACAGGTTCAATTACCAGCGCCGCTTGATGCGCAGCTGATTTGCGTCCACACTACCAGGAAGCGGGATGAAGGCGCACACAGACAGCTTGACACCGGTTTCCAGGGGTATCTGTTTGAACCACCATGAAACCGCTTCAGGACCGGGTGAGTGCGGGAAGGCAATGCCGGACAGCTGCAGCTGCCTGAACGGGCTCTCTTCATCCGCTTGAAAAGTGGACCTATAGCGGGCCAAAATTCCAATCTGTCCTCAGCCATTGTGCCTGTATTGGGGCAGCTTTCTCTCTGTCTCTGTCTCTCTCTCACTCTCACTCTGTGTGTGTGTGTGTGTGTGGCCTGGCCTGGCCTGGCCTGGTCTGGTCTGCTCTCTCTGCCTCTCTCTCCAGCTTGAGCTGGGATCACATCCCTCAGAGGAAGGCAGGGAGCTGTTCCTGTTGGCAGCAGAGGAGAGGACTCGCAGAAATTAGTTTAAATTAAGGGCGGGAAGGTACTGGCTAGATCTTAGGAAAAACTTTTTGACAGTCAGAGTTGTGCAACAGTGGAATCAGCTGCCCCGGAAGGTGGTGAGCTCCCCCTCACTGGCAGTCTTCCGGCAGCGGCTGGACAAAGCCTTGTCAGGGATGCTGTAGGCTGATCCTGCATTGAGCAGGGGGTTGGACTAGATGGCCTGTATGCCCCCTTCCAACTCTGTGAGATTCTATGATTCTATGTCACCCTCTTCAATACCGAAGCCAATAAAGGTGCAAATAAAGTATCTTCTGCGCTTCAGCAATTGTGCTTTACACAAGAGTAAATGAGGCTACTCTCATGTAAAGAAGGCAGAGTGAATCATGCTGCTGAAATGCTCCAACACGTCAACACATGTGCCAAAAAAAAAAAAAAAACCAGAACCCGGAACAGATGGAACGCTTGCGGGGAAGTCTGAAAGGATCGCACTGATGGCGCGATCGTCAGAAGCGGCACACGCGAGTGGAAATGCAAAAGGCAGCTGCAGTCTGAAAAACCCTGGTGTGTGACTGGCCCAAGGTCACCCAGGCAGCTTCCATGGCAGAGTGGAGATTCCAGCCTGGCTCTCCCGGACTCTAGCTTGACCACCACAACACAACAACGGGCTCAGATGCTTCCCTCGTGAACTTCCCAAAGTAAGATGCAACCGTCATACCCGACTGTCAAGCCCATTCTATGGTGCCACGAAACAGAACAGCAAACAATTTTTTACGTGACGACTTCAAGATACATAAGTGTGTGCAAACCTGGGTATAAATCAGTAAAATGAACTAAATTGGAAAAGAAGTAGGTAAGTTTAAAAGCACGGTTGTTAACCATCGCAAATGGGGGAAGGGGGGAAACTCGTCTAAAGAAACAAACTTGTGCGACGGTTTGGGATCCAAACATCGAAATGCAAATCACGGCCCTCCCCAGAGGGCCCTTTTCAGTGAAAGAAAAACAGCAACACAGTAAATAATAAGCACTTACATATACTTTACATTTCGAAAGCACCGCGCAAACAGCTACTAATGGGAAATGCAAGGATACATAATGCTCGAGCTAATTCATGGAGCAAATTGCATTCCCTCTACAACAATCTCCAAAATTAGAATTCCCCCGCCCTCCAACCCACATAGCGACACAAACGCAACGGAGGAAAATTAACGCACTATTTTTTTTTTACCACACAGCCAATGTAGTACCAAAAAGTCTCTTTGAACATAAAGCAATTCAATATCGCTTCACGAAAAGGCAAACTATTGTTTTGTTTCTCAGAGAATAAAATATATAGATTTTAGCCCTCAGAATGTAATATGTGGGCAGTTTTTTGTATTTTTTTTTTAATACATCGGTGAATGTGTGTTTCCTCAGCCTTCTGAAAAGGAACTCTGGCTCATTTGAATAGGAGCCTGTGAAAGCAGTTAATCAAATAAAACATTTAAATAGGTAAATTAAGCAAACAAAAGATGCCTTGGAGAGAAAAGTATACCACTTTATTCAGGGGGAAAGAGAGAAAGAGACTGCTCATTCTAGCTGAAAGGACTTCCAAAGGCAATACAAAAAGCAGAGTCAAACACACAGACAGAAATGTCACAATTGGGCGATTCCCTCATTCTTGCCGATGAGGCAGATCACAGAGGCCAAAAAAAAGGAAGTGAATGGACTAAATACGTTCAGGTGGGTAGCCGTGTTGGTCTAAAGCAGCGGAACAAAGTTTGAGTCCAGAGGCACCTTTAAGACCTACAAAGTTTAGTTTGAGGTATAAGCTTTCATGTACAAGTACACATCTTCAAATACTAGGTATGCGTCACCTTGTTTATCATTTATTTATTATTTATTTATTCTTGATTTGATTTGTACTCCACCCTCCCCGCCGGAGCAGGCTCAGGGTGGCTTACATCAAATGCAATAGCTAAAACAATATAAATAAGAGCTTAAAAGCTTAAAAACAACATAAGGTGCCAGTAAACAATTTTAGTGGCGGTGGCGAGAACAGGGTAGCATCAACCTACTAGTGAATGCAGTCGGTAATTGATTTTAAATCAGCAAAGCTCAGGTTGTCGGTGGTAGTACTGGGCACAGGGCTCCTTCACTAAAGGCTTGGTGGAAGAGCTCCGTCTTGCAGGCCCTGCAGAACTGTAAAAGGTCCTGCAGGGCCCTCAGGTCTTCCGAGAGCTCGTTCCACCAGTGCGGAGCCGCCACTGAAAAGGCCCTGGCCCTAGCTGATGCCAGCCTGACGTTTTTAGGGCCCAAAACTGGGTGGCATGTCAATTTGCCAACCTGTGACCTGGGCTGGTTGCTTACGACAGCTGCCAGGACCCCGATCCAGATGTTTTTCTGGTGAAATCACATAGTTGTACATGTGTGAGCCTACCGCAGAGCATAAGGAAACATGGTGGCAAAGAACTGGTCACAGGAGGAACAGAAACACTGGAGACAGAAGTAGTCGGATGGGATGGCTGGAGAAGTCATCTATAAGAACATAAGGCAAGCCCTGCTGGATCAGGTCCAGCCTTCTGTTCGCACAGTGGCCAATCAGCTGCTTCTTGGAAGCCCAACAGCACCCTCCCGCCTGTACTCCCCAGCAAGTGATACAAAATGGCACCCTGTCCCCGGTGCTGGAGGGGGCAGAGATCCACCATGACTAGAAGCCACTGATAGCCCCATCCTCCACGAATTTGTCCACTACCCTTTTAAGGCCTTCCAAGTTGGCGGCCATCACCATATCCTGTGGCAGCGAGTTCCACCATTTAACTATGAAGAAATACTTCCTCTTGTCTGTCCTGAATCTCCTGCACTTCAGCTTCACTGGATGACCCCCAAGGTTCTAGTGCTCCGGGAGAGGGAGAAGAGTTTTCCCTCTCTACTCTCTCCGCACCAAGCATAATTTCACTGAACAGACCAGACCCGGTCCTGAAAGCACAGGATACTCTGTCGTTTCTGAAGACGCAGCTACTCTTATTTTAGGGAAGGAAGAATCCACTGCAATAACAGAAGAGTAACATAATTATTTGGGGAAATGGAAAATTTAAAACGGCAGTAATATTCTATGGTGGTAAGAGTGTCGGACTGGGGTCTCGGAGACCCGGGTTCAAATCCCCACTCTGCCGTGGAAGCTTGCTGGGTGTGTGGCCAGTCACACACACTAAATCTAAACCTACCGCACAGGGTTGTTGGGGGGGGGGGGAATGGAGAACAGAACAATGTAGGCTACTTTGGGTCTCCATTGGGGACAAAGGTAAGATACAAATGAAGTTGCATGGAATCCAACAGTTACCCTTCCGCTAAGTGAGGACCCTTCCACTGGAGGAATACCTTTCTCCAGCAGAAGCAGGAGATGGAGACGTCCTCAACAACAAAAAGAACCATCAGGTCCAAACCAACAGGACCAAGAAAAACACACTGGGGTTTTGTTTTTTTTAGATTATTCAAAAAGACCTAAAATTGTTGCGTTTAAGATAGCCTGAAAGACAGTTCACAGCTTGTGGGGTCTACCTAGGGTTTCCAGCCTCCAGATGGGGCTTGGAATTGTGCTGGAATTACAGCTGGTCTCCCGAATATAGAGATTATTTCCCCTGGAGAAAATGGCACCTTTGGAGGGTGGACTCTATGACACTATGCCCCACTGAGGTCCCCCCTCTCCCCCAGCAGCCTCAGGTTGCCAACCCCAGTTCCCCTAGAGAAAATGGCACCTTTGGAGGGTGGACTTCATGGCATCACATTCCTGCTGACCTCCTTCCGCTCCCTAAACTCCTCCCTCCCCAGTCTCCACCCCCAAAACTCACAAAATGTCCCAACCTGGAGGTGGTAAATTTAGGTCTACCCGTGGTGGTTCAAAGGTTAAGATGCTGAGCTGCAGACCGGAAGGTCGGTAGTTCGGCAGTTTGAGACCCGGAGTGCTGCATGATGGAGTGAGCTCCCATATCTGGCCCCAGCTCCTGCCAACCTAGCAGTTTGAAAGCAAGAAATTGCAAGTCGATAAATAGGTATCGCTTCGGTGGGAAGGTAATAGTGTTCCATGCACCTCGGTGTTTAGTCATGCCGGCCACATGACCATGGAGAAGTCTTTGGACAGCGCTGGCTCTTTGGCTTGGAAACGGAGATGAGCACCGCCCCCGAGAGTCAGATTCGACTAGCTTTTGAGCAAGGGAAACCTTTACCTTTAGCTTTACCTTTCACCTCACTGTTCCCTCCAGTATGACAATTTTGCTTTCCATTTTTTGTTTGTTGGTTTTCAGTCCAAAACCTATTTGGCCAGATGTAACAATGGAACAGGAGAAATGTGCGCCCTGGGAAACAAAATCTCTTCTAAAACACTGTCATCCCTCGGCAGAACTATTGTCTGCCCCCAGTCTGAGTCAGACTTTCCTGATTCAGTGATAGTTGTTGATATCTAATATTTCACTTATATTACGCCTTGGCTTTTGTTTGTGGTATTATGTGTTATTTGGAAAGAACTTAAAAAAAAAAAAAAAGGATGAAGGAAAACAACTGGGATGACATCATGACATTCTTCCAAGCTGATCGCAGCTCAAAAAAACGGGCACTTGGACACCCCACAACTGTTTAGAAAAATGTGTGAACCACATTTTGGAACTGATGAAAGGGACTACAAATTGTCATGCGGAGTCAATACACGCAGACAACTTGCAGTTAAAGTTTTTTTTTCCCTTAAATGTAGTTTTGCCTTGTACACGCCAATCAGACGTATTGCTCTTGTCACTTTGGATGGGAGAAGACAGACAAGAAAATTGGTCTCCATTAAAGCCTCTAAGCTGTGCTGCAATGCACGCACACACACACACAAAATCTGGAATCTATAAAAGAAACGGCAGAAGTCCATGAGTTTCTACCCAGAGTTAACCCCTTACGTTGGCTGAACATAGTAACACGAAAAGAGCCCTGCTGGATCAGACTAGCGATCCATCCAGTCCAGCATCCTGCCTTACGCAGTGGCCACCCAGTTCCTCTGGAGGGCCAACAATAAGGCATCAAGGCCTTCCCCTGATTCTGCCTCCTGGCTCTGGGATTCGGAGGATTAGTGCCTCGGAATGTGACGGTTCCCCTCCGCCACCATGGCCAGTAACCACGGATAGACTTATCCTCCATGAATCTATCAAATCCCCTTTTGAAGCTGTTTATTCTTGCGGCCATCACTACATCCTCCAGCAGCAAATTCCACAATTCAAGCTGTGTAAAGTAGTATTTCCTGTTGTCCGTCCGGAACCTACTGCCCATCAGCTTCACTGTAGGCCTTCAAGCTCTAGTATTTCGGAAGAAGGAGAAAAAGTTCGCTTTGTCAACTCTCTCCACCCCGTGTATAACTTTACAAACTTCTATCATATCCCCCCCCCTTGGTCGTCTCTTTTCTAAACTGAAAAGTCCCAGACTCTTCAGCCTTTCCTCATAAGGGAAGGTACGCCAACCCCCTAATCATTTTGGTTGCCCTCTTCCGTACTTTTCCCAGCTCTGTAACATCAGCCCAGGTTCTGAAGGGCCTTGGTTTGATACATGCTTCAGATCCTTGGTTAAACATGAACCGAGTGATCCCCAACTGCTGCTGAAGTTAATGCCAATGGAACAGTTTATCATGGTTCAGCTGGGCAAAGAGAATTTGAGCTCCAGGGAGGAAGTGGTCGCTTCTGCTGCCCGCTCCCAATGACTTAACCAATGGCATTCTGTCTGCAACAGTTCCAGGAGACCCAAGTTTACTTCTGTAAAAATTCCTAAGGGTGAAGAAGAAGAAATTGGATTTACACCCCACCCTTCGCTACCCGAAGGAGTCTCCCTTTCCCTTCCCCTCCCCACAACAGCCACCCAGTAAGGGGAGCTGAGAGAGCTCTCTCAAGAACTGCCCTTGAGAGAACAGCTCTGAAAGAGCTTATGACTGACCCAAGGTCACACCAGCAGCTGCATGTGGAGGAGTGGGGAATCAAAATCGGTTCTCCCAGATTCGAGTCCACACTCCTAACCACTACACTACACCAAAGCCGCGTTGTAAGCCCGGTATGGGAGGGTTTTTTTCTTAAATGTAGTTTTGCCTTGTACACGCCAATCAAACGTATGAAGAAAAATACACAGACCACAGCTTTCCTGCCCAAACTCATTTCCGGCAGAAGCCAGACATTCACAGCTATGATTGGTTGATCCAAGTGCCAGTCACAGAGCTGCCTGCCCCTTTTCAAAGCAAAGATAACCGGCTGGCCCTTGTGTCTGTTATGCAGCCAACTTCCTCCCAAAATTTCAGGTTGGTTTTTTTTTATGCACATATATAAACCCTCCACACATGCTTGATTGGGTGCACATGCCAGGTTACAAAAATAAAATAAGAGGAGACACCCTCCTTGAAGCATTGGTAGGGGGCGGGGCTAAACAGGGAAAAGCAACCAGCATTCGGCCTGAGGTCTGCGCATGCGCAAAGACTGGAGGAAGAGGAGGAAGCAAAACACATTCCACAGCCAAGACATCCTCTTCCCGTCAACGAGCTAGCACGTCTACACAATATTTATTTATATTTATTATTTATATTTATATCCTGCCTAGCTGGCTCAAGGCGGCTAATGATGATCCCAGCGTGCACGCAGACCTCTTTGTAGACCTAAAAGGACAACAGCAGTGACACTACAGTCTTTCCAAACAAAGAAAACGAATCTATCCTGCTTGCAAGAGGCCGATTTCCACTGTTTAGCTGAATACCCCACAGCCCTGGACAGTAAATCTAAAATGAGCAGGGTTTTGCGTTTATTTGCAGTTATGAAGCTAGCAATGTTCGCCATCATACAAGCTGCCGGCCAGAAACTGCTTTTCATGCATGCTCAGAATTTACTGACCTGCTAGGTTTAATGGGAATTAACAATTCCTATGCAATTAGGGAGGCTGCAAAAAATATTGCCCTGACTGGGATGGGCAGCTCACTCTCATCAGATCTCAGAAGTTAAGCAGGGTGGGCCCTGGTTAGTACTTGGATGGGAGACCACTGCCACAAGAAGTGGTGGCAGCTACTGGCACAGACAGCTTCAAGAGGGAGAAACATATAGAGCAGAGGGCCATCAGTGGCTATTAGCCACAAGGTATAGATTGAACACTCTGTCTGGGGCAAATGATGCTCTGTATTCTTGGTGCTTGGCGGGGGCAACTGTCAGAGAGCTTCTGGAGTTCTGGCCCTGCTGGTGGACTTCCTGGTGGCACCTGGGTTTTGGGCACTGTGTGACACAGGGTGTTGGACTGGATGGGCCATTGGCCTGATCCAACATGGCTTCTCTTATGTTCTTATGTCTGGAGCAGCGATGCTCTATATTCTTGGTGCTTTGGGGGGGCTACTGGAGTTCTGGCCCCGCTGGTAGACCTCCTGGTGGTACCTGGGTTTTGACCACTGTGTGATACAGAGTGTTAGACTGGGTGGACCACTGACCTGATCCTCTTATTTTCTTTCAACCGCCAAGAAAGTCCAGGGTCACCACACAGAGGGAAGCAATGGCAAAACCGCCTCTGAATTCCTTTTGCCTTGAAAACCCGATGGGGTGACCCTACGTCAGCTCTGACGATGGCACCTTCCACCACCATAGGGCTATTTGTGCTTCAATGGATGCACAGGGAGGCACTGAAATAATCCAGGCGAGGAGGCCTGTGGCAGAAACTAGGGAGTGAACAGACAAAAGAACTTTTTTTCACGTCACACACACACACACACCAAAAAAGAGAGATGCTATTAGAGACTGTCACTTAAGGCCTCTCTCACTCCCTCTATTAAGAGCTCCATCTTATGATTATTTGCAGCCCTCTTATGGAGAGTAGATGTTCATTTATTGAATATTCCCATCGGAGCGGCTTCTTTTGCAACTTCAATCCACCCTGCTCTTTTAAATGTCATTAATCGGCAACACATTATACAAATACGCTTTTGTCTTAGCTGCTGTCAGAGAATCTCCAGCAGCGTTCCTTTCCTTTTAATCAAAGCCCCACCAACTTTTTCGCTACACCAAACGTTCCCCTCCTCCCAACGAAGAACATAGTCTCAGGAACTCCGGGCTGATGGTTCTACGGCCTTCCAACGAAATCAGACACAAATAAATTCAAGCCGGTTGACACCTTAAGTATGTCATGGTTAACTTGACTTCATATTTAACAATCGAACCTAATTTCCCTGTAAGGGATGACCATCAGTCCTTGAATGAAGATTTACAGCAGGGAGATTATTATTCATCATGACTGGCTTTCATCAGCATTTCTGACAGTTCCTAGTAGGAAATCATATTCGGCGTTGGTGCTTCTTGGGTTTATTTACTGAAAACGTTTATATGCCTCCTTTCAACCCAAACAAACAGAGTCCCCACAGCAATGAAACATTAAAATTACATTTAAACATTATATATATTTATTAAGAATACAACAAAAACATTTGTGCGTTAAGTGCCACCTGCTTGCTTCTGACCTATAGTGACTGTGACCCTATGAATTAACGACCTTCCAAATTTCTTACTGTAAACAGCCTTGATCGGCTCTTGCAAACTGACGGCCATGGCTTCCTTTAGTCAGTCCATCTCAGTGGCTCAATGAAAAGGACTCAGTGAAAATATATAAACATACAAGCACACAGATAATCAGGGAGGAGGGCCAATTGAGAGCCAGTCTGGTGTAGTGGTTAAGAGCACAGACTCTAATCTGGGAGAACCGAGTTTGATTCCCCACTCCTCCACATACAGCTGCTGGTGTGACCTTGGGTCAGTCATAAATTCTTTCAGAGTTGTTTCTCAAGGGCAGTTCTTGAGAGAGCTCCCTCAGCCCCACCTACCTCACAGGGTGTCTGTTGTGGGGAAGGGAAGGGAAAGGAGTTTGTAAGCCGCTCTGAGACTCCTTCAGGTCGTGAAAGGCAGGGTATAAATCCAATTTCCTCCTCCTCCAATTAAGAGTTTTACTGGGGGCATGCCAAACAAAACAAAAGAGTCTTTTCACCCACTGGTGGAAGACAATGACAGAAGAAGACAGTCAAATCTCTTCTTGGGGAGCATGTTCCAAAGTTCCAGAGCCACCACCAGGAAGGCCCTTTCTTGGGTTACCATTCATCTAGCCTCAGGTGGCGGGAGCAACCAAAACAAGGCCTCCAAAGGTGACCAGAGTTGACAGGTAGGTTCATATGGGAAAAAGTGGTCCTCAAGTTAGCTGGCCCTCAGCCTCAGAGAGCTTGAAAGTTCTATACCAGCACCTTGAATTGGCTCACACAGAGAGAACAGGTAGCAGAGGAGTATGGAGAAAGTTCATCCATCATTTGCCACACTGTACAGGCAATGACACCAAGAGCAAAGCAGTTTTCAGGATCAAGGAGGCCTTGCATGCAAACAAGCCACCAAACTACAGGTTAAGAACAACATGGATGCTACAACTGGTGCTCAGAGCAGCAGCAAGATCGCTGACGGGGGATAAGTGTTTTGAAGACATCACCCTAAGTTTAAAATTGCTACAATGGCTACCAATTCGGGACCATCATCAAGGTATTGGTGTTCAATGCCAACACTTTTCATGACCTGGGACCAGCTCCACACATACATGCCTATAAGCCAGCTCTGATTGTCAGACCAGAGATTTTGAACAGTTCCTCCACTGGGGTTGGTGAGAAACATTTCTGCTCCCTCTGGGGCCACTCCCAATTAGGGAATAGGCTTTCTGGGGACCTGAGGGAGGCCTCAGCCATCCAGAAATGCTGCAAGACAAAGCTTTCCACTTCTGTTTTTGATGGCTTGAGAGCACAGAAAGCGAGGTGTCTTCCCATGGAGGCCCTGGATTGCTGGAAGAGTGAGGTACAGTGAAGGCCATATAAAAATAACTTGCAGGCAAGCATGTGGGAGGAATAGTGAAATAGGGACTTGAATCGCAGGGTTGTTATGTGGCAAACGAGATGAAAATAGTGAGTATAGGCAGGCAAAACATTGTTTCAGCAAAGATGAAAGATATCAGCCCCGTGGCAAGCCTGTGGACTTTTGAACCTTCAGGTAACATGGGCACTAGCATCAGAGACCAGGAAGACCCATGACAGGAACAAGGAGTTGGGGAAAGGGGTGCAGTTATGTACATAGGTGTTGTCTAGTTGTAATTGACTGATGGCAACCCCAGCAAGGGGCTTTCAAGGCACAAGGTGAGCAGAGGTAGCTGGCCATTGGCTTCCTCTGCAGAGTCTTCCTTGGTGGTCTCCCATCCAAGTACTAACCCTGCTTAGCTTCTCCCAGCAAGGAGCTTTCAAGGCCAGTGAGAAGCAGAGATGATTGGCCATTGGTTTCCTCTGCAGAGTCTTCCTTGGTGGTCTCCCATCCAAGTACTAACCCTGCTTAGCTTCTCCCAGCAAGGAGCTTTCAAGGCCAGTGAGAAGCAGAAGTGGTTGGCCATTGGCTTCTTCTGCAGAGTCTTCCTTGGTGGCCTCCTGCTAAGCTTCCGAGATCTGATGAGATCGGGCTATCCCATGCTGCCTTGCCTCTTGTGTCATTAATGGAATACGTTCTTAATGAATGACAACATCAGCCATAATCAGGCATCACCAGATTGTTATGATCACCAGATTTACAGAGCTTGCCCATGTGCCAACGCGCACATCACACAAAGTGCTTTGTTAATGTTTATGACTCGATGCTACATATAAAAGGCAGAGGAATAAAAGAATTCAGTGACATCCTGTAACCGAACACATCCACCAGCCTCTCCGTCACCTTTACACAAAAGTTAATCAGGCAGAACTAAATGCAGAATGCAAATCAGCTGCAGATACAAGTGCCCCACACGACTTCTGGGACTACAGCAAAATAAGCTATCTCTACTGTAGCCTAAGAGGGTCAAACTCCTTAGCATCTTCTTGCTGTTCTTTGATTCTTATCATACTTTTGCCCCTTTACCAAGTTGTATTTGCACCTTCCATTCTCTTCTGGTAACATTAGGGTCTTTGTTTCCCCTTTTTTGCTGTTTGTACAAGCTCTTGAAAGCGACTGTAAAGCATCCACTATTTCGCCTGTCACCGACGCCAACTGATCCCTTTGAAATGGAAAAAAAATCTAAGACCGAGGGGGTTAGTCAAATGCCTGCCACAGAAGCACGCGAGCTCACCCAACCAACCTCCATTCACAAGCCTAGAGGCAGGTAATTCAGTTCAACATGAAAACGGCAAACAACAGTATGTTTTATTTAATTAGGATCAACAGAAGAGATAAACCTCACAGCAGGGTGAGTAATGACAACATTTCAAAAATAATTCATGCCCAGGTAACGAAAGGGCAAATTTCAATTACATTTTTAAAGGGGGCTTTCAAAGTTGGCTTTACGCATCCAGAGAGGAAAACAGAAAGACGTATAGATATGAATGATGCTCATGATTATCCAGTGGCACATAAAGAAACATAACAAGCTATTATTCTGCTCTGCGTATTAGCGCACAAAACGTTGCAATCTCTAAGCAAACGCTGCCAATTAGGCTCAGCCTTTAACCGATAATACCAACAAGTTCCCACTGAATTATAAGTTTCTACAGCGATGGCAAGAACCACCACCCAAGGCGTGGTTCTTGCAGACAGAAGATGGGGCTATACAGAAAGGGGTCCGCTCACTTGGCGCTGGGACCAATACAGCTCATATGAAGCTGCCTTAGACTGAATCAGCCCCTTGGTCTACCAAAGTCAGTGTTGTCTAGCATTTATCTATCTATCTATCTATCTATCTATCTATCTATCTATCTATCTATCAAATTTATACCCCACCCTCCCAGCCAAGGCCAGCTCAGGGCGGCGTACACAGAATAAAATTTAGAAATTACAGTTAAAACAGTCTTAAAAACAAACTGACAGTGGCTCACATTACCTATTACCTGATCCTTTTAGCTGGAGATGCCAGGGATTGAACCTGGGACCTTCTGCATGCAAAGCAGATGCTCTGTCACTGAGCCAGGGCCGCGTCCCATCAATGAGAAGCTCAACGGGAAAATATGCAGAGGCTACGATCTGGGATGCAGGCACAACAGGGATGGCTTCCTGGCCACCGTCAGGGGAATCTAGAAGCTCTACCACATGAACACAGGGAGCTGCCTTATACTGAAACAGAGCATCAGTCCATCAAGGTCAGTATTGTCTAGTCAGACTGGCAGCGGTTCTCCAGGGTCTCAGCTAGAGGACTTTTATGTCATCTACTGTCAGATCCTCGAACTGGAGATGCCGGGGATTGAACCTGGGACCTTCTGCATGCCAAGCAGAGGCTCTGCCACTGAGCCGTGGCCCCACCCTGATGATGTAGGATTGGCATGCCAGTTCAACTGATTGGTCAAACACTGTCAGATGACCGTATGTTATTTGACCAGGGTCCAAGAATGTTTTAAAGTTGAAAATGTTGCTGTGTAGATTGCAACGGACTCTTGGATGCCATTGTGAACAAGGGCTGTGTGCCCACAGCCCTGCCACACTCAAGGGCAAAATTCTCAGTCCAGCAAAGCCTTTGCCAGCCACCTGCTCTAATCATAGGCATCGTCAAACAGGAACAATTGGCCTACTGCCTACTTAGCACAACTAGGGTCGCCAGCCCACACATGGTGGATGTGGAGGTCCCCTGCCGATCAGCTGGCCAGCAGGGGCTTACCAGGAGAGAGTGGAAGGCCCAGACAACATTGCCAGTGATGTGGCTACGTCAGTTGTGGCGTGCACAGGAAATGACATCATCACGTCAGTGATGTCCAGGCAACATTCTTGTATTTGGTCGAAAACTCTACGATGGAAGCCATTTTTACCATAGCGTTTTTGCTCAAATTCCAGAGCATCGCTGTGACACCGCAGCACGATGACATCATTTCTGGTGCACAAAACAACTGAGGTAACCACATCACCTGGACCTCCCACCTGCTCCTGGTAACTCCTCCCCATCCCTTACCGGTTGACCAGGAGGGACCTAGCAACCCTAAGTAAACTGGCTTAAAAAACCCAAGTTCTGTGTTTCAATAGTTGTGCTTATCATGGTATGTATTTTATGTTCCACTAAGTCACTTCCAATTTATAGTGACCCTATGAATTAATGACCTCCGAATGTCCCATCATTACCAGTCTTGCCCTGGTCTTGTAAACAGAAGGCCATGGCTTCCTTTACTGAGTCAATCCATCTCCTGTTGGGTCTTCCCTCTTTTCCTGCTGCCTTCAATTTATCATAGCAATATTGCCTTTTCCAGTGAGTCTTGCCTTTCCATGATGTGACCCAAGTACAATAGCCTCAGTTTGTCATTGTAGCTTCTAGGGAGAATTTGGGTTTGTTCTGATCTGGTGAAATATGCTTTTAAATCACAGACAGTTTATGGAGACTGTAGGATTTTCAAGGCAAGAGATGAACAGTGGTGGTTTGACACTGCCTTCCTCTGCATAGCGACCCTGGACTTCCTTGGTGGTCTCCCATCCCAGTACTGATCAGGGCTGTCCCCGCTCAGCTTCTCAGATCCGACACGATCAGACCAGCCTGGGCTGATTAGAACCTACTTATTTGTCTTTTGGCAGTCCATTTATTTGTTTTAAGGCCACACTAATTAAAATATTTGAAATTATATATAGACTGAGATTGGTGGTCTAGGATAAGAGCCAAAGAGAAAGAATGTTGAGGTCATTCACATGTATAGAAACTATAACTAATCTTGGCACAGACCATAATATTATAATAATATTACAGCCTTTTCAAAAACAAGTTCCATTATTTCCTCAATGCCAGTTAACTAATTTGGGGTTTTGTAGCTAGATTCAAACCCAGTGTTGAATAACATTTTTCTTTTTCTTTTATTCTTTTACTTGTTCTTTTTTTGTTTTGTTTTTTGGCTGTCTTAAGGAAGTCTATGCTTGGCACGTATTTGATTTGACCAAATCTGTTGACCACTCAAGTGGCTAATGCTAGAATGACATCTTCTCTGGCCAATTCAGGCAGTGTATTGGACCAGAGTGGAAGAAGGCAAACTACAAAAGAATATGCCCCTCCCCACCCCCAGACATTGTGGACCAATTTATCCTGATTTAGCCCATATCCCAATGGTGTTCCCAAGTATATCCCTTTATTTTTGTTTCCTGTCTAAGCAAATGGCCACCTTCCCTGATGTTTCCTCCAGAACCCACCACCATGAACCCATTCCTTTAGCTCATAAATCCAATGACATTCTGCTTTCCTACTGACTTGGATCATCATGACTCAAGGTCCAGTTCACAAGAGGACCAAAAGTTTGATCTCCAACTTGACCTTAAGCCATAAATATCATTGGGAACTTCAAAAGGAGGATGGACATGTTATTGGCTTTGTCACTCATCCAGCAGTCCTCTACTTGTCTCCTATATGAGGAGCAATTGCAGTTTATTTAAACCATGGGATTTAGAATGGCCCTTACTGGGATGCCCCAGGCTAGCTTGATCTCATCAGATCTTAGAAGCTTAGAAGGGTCAGTCCTGCTCAGCACTTGCATGGGAGACCACCAAGGAAGTCCAAGGTTTTCTATGCAGAGACAGGCTATAGAAAACCACCTCTGAACATCTCTCACCTTGAAAAACCTATAGGGTTGCCATAAGTCAGCTGCAACTTGGCAGTGCTTTCCACATCTATCTAGGATGGGCATCAACCAGTGTGCAAATCAAGGGTTTGTTCAGTCAATCCAGAATCACGGGTTCCCTCAAGCCTTGAGATTACAACATACCACCCTTCCATCCAACTACCGCTCAGCAGCAGAATGAAAGCTTCACACACAGAAGGCCCCTGTCTGAACCCTGGCATCTCCAGTTAAAGCCTCCCAGACCGGAGGAGTTGACAAAGACCTTTCTCTACCATAGTACACAACATGGGTCAAATGATCTGATAAGGCAGCTTCCTACAATCCTACATAAGTCTGGAATTCCAGGATGTCTCAAAGACCACACAAGAAAGCAAATCTGGAGCCACGCACCAGAGATGAACAATTGCACTACTGCTCATTTATCTCTAGATGAACAAGAACAGGACTTGAGAGGGCGAGTTTCCTTTTGCATTTCTTTCTTTAACACGGCTACAGCCACTGGGCCACGTCAACAAGCAGGAACCAAGCTGTGACAAAAGCTCTCCGATCAACGTGCTTTCTATGTAGTAAATCCTACATGCAGTACCTGCTCTCTTCCGTTATAAAGACCTCAAGGTACCAAGGGAAACCACTGCCAATCGGACAACAACATTGGGCCAAATGGACAAAATCAGCTTTGTGTGCTCAAGTTCCATGACTTTAATCCCAAAACATAAGACTTCTCATTTAGCAAAACTGGTAGAATCCACCCCAACAGCTTATATTGGTCCCCCCCCCCATTGGAAAAGCCACAGGTCTATATGCCAGTGTTTTTTCGAGCTAAGGCACATTTCTTTCATTGAAAAAATCCCGCGGCACACCTGACAATATCTCACGGCACAGTGGTTGAAAAACACTGAAATACAAGATAAATGGGTCATTAGTTGCCTCAGCTCAAGTATTAACTATGACAGTATTACAAATACACGTAATAGCCACTCAATGTGAAATCGTAAGTTACAGATCCAAAGTGTAATGGCTCCTTCCCATAACATTGACCTGAGTTTCAGAAGAACTATAATGTGGATGTATTTTAATACTGCGATTCTGCTAAAGTTTTTCAAATAGAGAGTTTAAACTCTTACTCTTATGTGAACGGCATTCCGCTGACCATAAGTGATCTGAAGAGAAGCACAGTACACCCATTCTTCGCTGAGGGACAGTTACTGATTTGAACCCCACCCATCAAACATATTCATGTTTACTGGAATGTCTTGGTGCAAATCACCCTACCTCAGGCCGGCCACAGAGCGTGCGAGCAGAATCAGCGAGACCGCACCGCTGTTCTTTCTCGCATGCGCAAATGCGTCCTGGAAGGTCAGCCCGGAAGGCACATTTCTTTCATTGAAAAAATCCCGCGGCACACCTGACAATATCTTGCGGCACACCAGTGTGCCACGGCACAGTGGTTGAAAAACACTGCTATATGCTACTACAGCATGCTGGCTTCATTTATTTACTTACTTCATTTATGTCCCACCTCTCTCTCCAGTGGGGACCTAAAGGGTCTTACAACATTTCCCCCCCTTCTCTGTTTTATCCTCACAACAGTCTTGTAAGGTTAAGTTAGGCTGAGAGCATGCAGCTGGCCAAAGGTCACCCAGCAAGCGTCCAAGTTCCTTGGCAGACTGGAGATCTGAAGCTGGGTTTCCCAGATCCAAGTCCAGGACTCTGACCAGTACAACCACACCAGCTCTCTGAAATGGATGCCCAAATTAGGATTTTCCAAGGCTGTTCAGATACTCTCTCTTTACTTGAAAATTTAATTGGGAAAGCTAAAATGCAAAGCTCATCTTTAAGGGTAATAGCACAAACAGTCATTTATTTGTTTGCTTGGCTGATTGATTGACTGATGTACCACCCTCCCCCCAAATGGGGTATACAGGGCTATTTTGGGGCAAGAGTTCCAGCTGGCTCCTGAGTTGGCCATGCCTACAGCTCAAACCTCTGGGCATGCGTGGCTACAGAGCACGCTGCCCTCCCCAAGTTACACGCAAGAGGAAAAGATGGCATGTTAAAATGCCATCTTTCCCCTCTGGGGAGCCTGTCAGGATTTCCTTGTCAATTTCACTACCCTCCAGTCAGCTGAGAGTGAAATTGACAAGAAAAAGCCTCTCTCTGCCTTCCCTTCTCTAGCTGACATCTGGCAGCTGGAAAAGGGCAGGCACAGAACCCACGCAGGTTGAAGATGCCTTTCTTTCCCTCCCTGATCTGATCCCAGGAACTTCAGCAGCGCCTTTCCCCAGCCATGTGGTTCGGAGGGAGGGGTGTAGTCTAGAAAGGCAATGCTGAAGTGGGGTGGAGAAGCTCGGGGGGGGGCGAAGAGACAAGCTTCCATGCCTGCCCTGTGCTTTCCCAGCCCCCCTCCTAATATGCTAATCAGCTGCGATGTCAGGGGTGTGGCCTAATATGTTAACGAGTTCCCGCTGTTGGGCGTGGCCTGTTATGCTGGGCTTTTTCTACAAAAAAAAGCCCTGTATATATAAACAGATTAAAATTAAAAAACAATGGAATGTCAATATTCAACCTAATCAGATGGCGTTAGACATTCTGTATCCTTCCCTAGAGGGGGGAGGCGGGGAGGCCAGGTTTGATGGCAAACCATTGCTGTCCTCAGCCACAGGCTTGGCTGAACATCTTTGTCTTACATGCCCTACTGAACAGCTTTAGGTCCTGCTGGACATGGATGTCATTAGGCAGAGAGTTCCACCAGGCCCTGGTTCTGGTCAAGGACAGCTGGATAGCCTTCAGGCCAGGGATCACCAGGAGGTTCTTGTCTCCAGAACATAATGCTCTTCGGGGGGGGGGGTGTACTGGGAGAGGCAGTCCCATAGATACACTGGTCCCAGGCCGTTCAGGGCCTTGGAAGTCAATACCAGAACCTTGAACTTGATCCGGTACTCAACTTGGAGCCAGTGCAGCTGGCAAAATACTGGTTGAATATGTGCTATCGATGGGGTCCCAGTAAGGACCAGTGCTGCTGCATCCTGGACAAGCTGTGATTTCCAGATCAGTTTCAAGGTCAGCCCTGCGTAGAGCACATTACAGTAGTCTAGCCTGGAAGTGACTGTTGTGTGGATTACTGTGGCCAAGTCAAGGTGAGACAGGATCTGGGCTAGTTGCCTGATCCGATACAGCTGGAGAAACGGCAGTCTAGCAACGTTTGTGACCTAGGCCTCCAGAGATAGGGAAGCAACCAGAAACACACCCAGGCTCTTGGTGGTTGGTACTGGAGTTAAAACTACACCATCAGGGGCTGGAAGTCGGTACCCCCAGTCCCATAGCCCCTCCACCCAGCCACAGAACATTCGTCTTTGAAGGATTTCTTTTCAGCTGGCTCTGCTTCCACCACCCAACTATGGTCTCCAGCCCTTCGGCCAGAATAGATGGGGCAGTACCTAGCCAGCTGTTCGTCAACAGATAAAACTGGGTGTCACCAGCATACTGATGACAACCCAGCTTGAAACTCTGCACCAGGTGGGCAAGGGGTCACATATAGATGTTAAATAATATTGGAGAGAGGGACCCCTTGAGGGACCCCACATACTAGTGGATGTCGGGGTGATAGTGATACTTTCTCTCCTAGCGCCATCCTCTGTCCCTGGCCATGAAGAAATGAGGTAAGCCACTTGAAGGCCATCCCACGACCCCCATGACCCCAAGAGCCAGTTTGGTGTAGTGGTTAAGTGCGCGGACTCTAATCTGGGAGAACCGGGTTTGATTTCCCACTCCTCCACATGCAGCTGCTAGTGTGGCCTTGGGCAAGCCATAGTTCTGTCAGAGCTGCTCTTGATAAAGAGCAGTTTCTGTCAAAGCTCTCTCAGCCCCACCTACCTCACAGGGTGTCTGTTGTGGGGAGGGGAAGGAGTTTGTAAGCCACCCTGAGACTCCTTTGGGTAATGAAGGGCAGGGTATAAAGCCAATCTCTTCTTCTCCTGTTTTTTATTTGTTTGTTTGTTTGTTTCATCAGGCTTCTATACCATCCTCCCCACAAGTGGCGAAAAAGGGGATTGTTTTAGGAAACAGCATGTTTTAAGGTGCAAGGCAAATTCTTCATCTGCAAACAGAAATCGCCTTCATTTTGTAAGACGAAAAGAGCTGAAGTTTTAAAAAAACCCTCAGAAATAATATCAATGGTCTTTCTAGGGCTGCAACCACATCGTACTGGGTTGCATCCACACCTGGAGTGTCTGTTGAGCACATGAAAAGCTCAGTTGCGAATGACAGCTATAACGGAAGGATTGTGCAATATACAGTAATGTCCAGACGCAGAATTTAGTGTAATGCAGACGAATCACACTCTTAACACAACAGAAGTTGTGAAGATCAGTGTTGCACAGAGACCTGCAGAAGTTTTTGGCCCACAGAAATTATTTTACTATCTAAGTCTATCATCCTAAGGACACTTATCTGTGAGTGAGCCCACTGAACAATGTGGGGCTTACTTGTGAGTAGACCTGCCTAAGGCTGCATCCTTAATGTGTCACACATGGCGAGATGACCACAAAAAACACAAAAGAACTGATGCTCAAATGTTTCCCTTGTTTCCTGGGAAGAATTCTTAGTCACCATAGCCAATCCAGGTACATACAAACCTGGTACAGTTGTCCATTAGCCCAAATGAGTAACTGCTTCTTTCAAATAAGCATATTTTTTGGATCCTGTGCTCAAACTGTCCTGTGTCATACAAGCAAACACAGAAGAGGGCAAGCTGGTAAAATATTTTTCTGGGCTAGTGAATTATCTGTACCTTCTGGAAAGACTGGAACAGCAACTCTTCAAGAATGTACCGAACTCCACATTTTTTAGCCCCATTTGATTTTTCATCCCTGTTATACTTCTATTCCATTCATAAACATAGCAAGACCAAAACCTTCATAAGCCCAGTATCAACTATGTTCAGCCAACGTTAAATCTACAAAGCCTTCCCTCTTTTTACACCCAATTGAAAGGATGGCATGAACATCTGTTTTCACTTCAAGACATTAATTTTCAATTATTGAAGAGAAACAAAATAAATCCTGACAAATTATGGGTAACTGTGGAATCTTTTGTCTATTAGTTTAGAATAGTAATTTAGAAATCCCACAATTAACATTCCCAATGAGAGACTGTTCCACCGGATTCTTGTTATTTAAAGCAATTTGGTAATGAATGATGTTCTTTCTACTGCCCTGATTGTATACAAATGTTTTTCGGGGGGGGGGAGTGGAGGGGGGGAGAGAAACCCACAGAATTTTCTGCTATCAAGTGGCTGCTTTACAATTGTCTGTTACCAGCACCACAAAAAGGCACGCATAAAATTAGATATCTTGAATTATGCAACATTTAATATTAATCTGCACACACCTCAGAAATTGCTTCCCCCCCCCCCAAGAAAAAAGCAGACACACTTTTATAGGTTAGTTGTACAGACTCCAGGAACGGTTATCACAATTATAAGCATTCTGTACACAAGCGAAGAATTTCAACCAGTTAGACGCTAAGCTGTACCCCCCCCCCCCAACACACGCCCCGTTCCAGAGCTTCTCAGGGGAACTTCCCTGGACTCTGGCAGGAAAATTAGACAATGGAAGCAAAAAAAAAACCTGGGATTCCTTACCTAGCTTATTTGCATGCCTTCAGAATATGTGGGGCCTTCCCTGTGAATTGTCAGCATCTCCACCAATGTCACATCCCCCTCCCCAAAAAAAGGAATGCTATATTTGCTAGGAAATAATCGGGGATCTTAATTTATCTGATTTGAGAGGGAAGCCCTCTCCGTTTCAGTTAATGCATTCACAACAAGGAGGCACAGAATTGTTATGAATGCACTATAAAATTGAAAAGGGGGGGGGGGAGAAAGGATCGCTGAGGTCTCAACGATAATTATACGTGGCAAAAAAATTTAATTTGCAAGACTGTACTATTCCAGTACCATCAAGGCTCTTGGCTATCTACTGGGGATGATGGGGGGGGGGGGGAGAGATGGAGAAATTATATCTTTAAAAACAAGTATGAAAGACATTGTTACTTCCACCGTCAACTCTGTAACTGAGCTTCGACACTGTATAATTGACTTTGCAAGCGGAACAACAGCCGTATAACAAAGAAAATGTCAGTGTTTCCACAGCGCTAATCTATACCACTAGGAGGGCCTCCTGCTGTCAGCCGGAGCTGACAATACAATAGCTTTCAAAGGGATATTACCATCACGCTTTCATTCTTGACATCAATCAAGACAAAAAGAAATCCTTTTCACATGACATTAAAAATCAAACCTCTGTATGAGCAGAGAGGTGAAGCAGCATTCCTCTAAAGGAGATCAGCCATTGCAATCAACTAATTGGGAGCCCAGAATAAGGATGGTGTGTGTGTGTGTGTGTGTGTGTGCGAGTTTATAATTTAGCTTTGCATATAATGAAGTTGAAAACCACCTAGGTGGGGTGGGGTTTTTGGTTTCGTGTGTGTTCTCATTTGTTTTTGATTGACACAAATGACAGAGGGGAGGCTGGGAACCTAAAGTTCCTTATCAGCATATTTGTCAAGTGAAAGTCAAGGCAAATATATATATATATATACACACACATGCATGTGTGACAGCAATTCGGTAACTTCAAGCTGGATAACAAATCTAAGCTTAATTAGCACACTTCTCTTTGTTTTACGTTGCAAAAAAAAACAGTTTGATTACCAACTAGCACATTTACACACAAAGTGCCATTCGCCAATCCGACAGCAATCTGAAAAAACAGTCAAATTCACCCGCTAAACATGCATCTCCAGTTTAAAAGTCTGGTTTGCTCCTGAAGCTGCTGTATATAAGCTCCCCTCCCTCCATATTAGGCAAAGAATTATTCAGATTTGGAAAACTGCAAGTCACATTGAAACCTCCCTTCTCAAAAAAAAAAAAAAAAACCACCCCAATTTCGGTGAGCTGAAAAGCCACGTGGATACACCCTCTACCTAACCTGGAAACAGAATTAAAAACGTTAAGACAGTGTAGTTAAGTTACTTATACCCTTCGGTTCTGAAAGCACTTGGAATATTGGTCTCCAACCATTCTGTGGCTATGGGGACACAGAATCGCTTTCAACAGAGGTTAATTACACCCTCCCTTCAAGGTGATTAAAGTCTAAATGTTGATTTAATAGGCAAATTGCTAATATCATAGTCAAGTTGTCATAGCTGCTTCTCTTTCCAGGTTATTTAAAAAGCTGAGTCCGGTTTAATACAGAAGAGAAAGTGTCACAGTTATGGACTGCAACCATATTGGGAGGGGGGGGATTAAACGGTCCATTTGGAGGAAGACTGCCTAATTATGATGTTTTTAAAAGTTGACACAAAGCTAGAGAGAGAAACGTATGGTATTCTATAACCCCCTAAACTAACACAGAAGGGAAGTATTTGCCACCAACTCACTGTAAAGCTTATTCACTTCACATTTTGTCGACAATGCATGGATCACACAGAACAGCCTATTTAATGGCAAGGTGTGAACCTTTGCTCAAAGAAGTAATTCCAGTCTCAGTGAATGTATACTGATACAGTAATTAGTACATTTTCTTTTTTTTTAATCAGGCTGAATGTACTGGAAGAAAACAGGTTCATGGAATTTTGCTTAGCTTTTCCAGATTATGTTTTTACATTAAGTAAATGTCATGCAAGAGGGGCCGTCTCATTTGCTACCTAAATAGATCCTAATTCATTCATTAATTTACAACCTGCCTTTTTCAGGTACAGGTGCATCCCTTTAGACCACCTTCCCTCCTCATTTAGTCCTTAAACTTCTGGCATAGAAATTATATCTGAAGAGAAATTGGGTAACACATAAGAGAAGGGGGTTTTAAAAGCACTCGAATCTGACAGTTAATTTGTGGTCGAGCAACACAGAGCCATGAAAACATCTGAAGTAGAAAGGGGGGGGTCATCTGAAGAGCTCTTTGTAATTTAAACCTGTTTTCTGTCTTACTTGGGTTTAAGAACCTGCGACCGTAGGACTCCTTTATTTATTACCTCTCAATTATTTCCATGGAAACATGGACCGGTAGCAACCTATAGATCTGCCTGCTCCCAAGATCTCAAAATGTAGGATGGACTTCTTAAAAAAAAGAAAAGAAAAATCAAACCACTGGAAGGTGCAGCGTGAACAAAGAAATCTTCTGTCAATTTTATGAAGCAGGCGGATGTACAAAGAAAATATGAAATTGACCGCATTCAACATTTCTGCTATGAACACCATCTTAAGATCAGGTACTGGCCAGTTAGCACCAGAACACGTGATATCCAGTTTGCCTTTTGATTATTCCTCCAACAACACTTGTATTAGTTTTAAACAAAAATAAAACCATTCCAAATCTGAAACTGACCAAGTCTGGAATTTCACTGACATGAAGTCTGGAAACTCAGCCACTTAGGTCAGTTACAAAATATACAAAAAGGCAAAGTGGGGGAACAAAAGGACGCTACAGAATGAAAAGTTTAGGATAGAATTGTAGTCAAAACAGGAGAAAAAAAGATTCTCATGCTCAGATTTTAAAAATGGGTCTAAGTATGGTTGCTAAAATCAGCACTAGCAACTAAACAGGTCTTTTGGGGTATCCCACAGTGATTTCCTGGGAATGGAATAAGATTTGCTTTCTTGCAACAGATGATACATTTCTGAAACCTCAAGGATCCATCCTTTAAATGCAATGCCCTCTTTCCAGGAGAAGCCACAGCCTTTGAAGACCTCACCTTTTGCCCCTCAAAGTACAACTGTTTGGCTTTCAAACATTTTTCCCCACAAAAACATCCACCAGAAAATGCTGTCATTTCAGGCTTTTGCTTCCTTCCTCCTCACCTAGGGGTGGCTAGATTTCTTGTATCAATTACCAGTAAACTTCCTTTTGCCAGATTTTGTTCTGAAATGTGGAGGTCCAGAACACCCCGCTGTTAAAAGGACACACAGCTGGGAGGGTAAAATATACTGTCAATTCTTGAGAGGTACCTTCAGACTTCTGATTCGTGTGAAGGTCTGGCTTTTATGATAGCTTAACCACACGTTTTATAGCAAGAGTCCTTACCTCTGCGGGACAAAACATAAAGAGCATTTTCTCTGCCATAAATCTATTAAAAACTCAGCCACTTCATAGTGTCGCTAAATGAGTGACATCTACAATTATTACCAATTTAAACGGTTACATTCAGTGTTGGTAATGAGGTCTGCCCTGTTGCAAAGGAACACACACAAAAAAAAGATACCAGGAGCTATAGTTATAATTAAAGAGGCTGTCAAATCCTAACTAAAAAATTGTTGAAATTTGCTAGGCCAATAACAGGGATTCCCCACATCTTCCACGAACCCTATCTGCCAGTAGTCTCCAAGGGATGTAACTGAAGTCAGTCACAAATTACCAGGTTAGTGGCTTCATTTGTGTAAACGGCTTTCTTCCTTGAAAAGAAACCAACAAAAAGTCCCATGTGCAAATCATGTTTCTTAAATATGTCTGTGCAGCTGGTGATGATCAGGAAGAAGCGTTCCTTACAAAAGGTTTTGGTATCAACTGATTTCTACAGGTTGCACAAATTTATTTCGAAGATTTATATCCCGCCTCTCAAGGCCTTCCCTTGTGATGCTTCACGGATAGAAATAGTTCTCTTTCCCATTTGATTTACAATAAATTACACTGCAATAAGGCATGTTGTTAGCGGACTGGATCTACAAGTTATGGTGGTGCTTTCCACTGGCACAAAGAAGCGCCACCAACAGCCATGGCTCTCCAATGGAAGATGTTCTTGCTTTAGTAGAAGACTGAGTCCTGATACGGAAGGAAAATGCTGCCGTTACGGAATGGATCCAACTCATTTCAAGCCCAGATTGACCAGTTCGCTACGTCCCAAGTTTCTAACGGAATCTACCACTTTGGGTAGCCACAGAAGAAAAGACATCTATCTCCACTACACTCTCCAAAATGGGAACAGGTCCTCAGCCTAGGCAAGACGTTTATTTTCACACCTCACCATCTAGATCATACACACGCAAGATCTGCAACTAAAAACTATTCTGCAGCTTCTGGTTATGGTAGGTTTAGGGATATACCACTAAAAATGATCTGGAAACGGGAGCGACGAACCTCAAAGAAATTAAGCGCCAACCAAGATGGGACTGCGGTGAGCAACGCTTCCCTCTAAGTCGTGAAGTCTTGTGAGCAACAATTCTGCTCTGTGAGCTACTGGAATTAAAGTTGTGAGCGAGCCATTTGGCTGCTGCATAAATTAATTTGCTCTGGAGCCCTCCTTCCTAAACGAAGACAAAAATGTGTGAGCCGGAGGCTAAAAAACTGGGAGCTAGCTCGAACTAACCCAGCCTAGAAGGAACACCAGTGGTGAGTATCATTTATATGGACCCGTTTCTGGTCAACCCCGGGGCCCCAGCATACCCCCCCCCCAACAGCATGGCATAAACCATGTGGGGGTTATAGGGCGCACTCCAAACAAAACTTTTATCTGGCCACACCCTTCGAGCTTCCTCTGAGAAGGAAGCAGCCAAACTTTGAGAGTTTCCTAACCCAGGGCAACATGTATCCAACCAATGGGGTTTTATTTTCTTCATTGCCAATCCAATTTTGTCAGGGTTCTTTGGCACAACATGGGCCAGTCCTCAAGTTCCTCCAATCTTCGTTACTTGGGAGGCGCATCGCTTGATTCAAGCAGTATCGTACCACTGGCCATTCGACCTACACTGAACACTTTTTCATTATTAAAAAAGGGTTTCCTTTTGAAAAGGCTAGATCAATCATTCGGTCACAGGGATGTCGAAGAACGCAGAGCTCAAAGCCTGTGGTTTCCAAAACGCCTGGTACCTCCCATAAATAATTTAACAAGACAAATTCAGACACCCTTGATTTCCGCTTTGTTGACAGAACTCTCTGCTCTTCCCCCTTTGCCAACATATCTTTGTGATGCTCAGAGATCCAAGCATGCACGAGGACTCGGAGAGAGCCAGAGAGCCATCATGCCAAATCCCCACATTGCATATAACACATGCACCTCACTATGCACCCACAGAAGGGGTCATCTACGTCCCACCCCCACATACACACACACACACACGTCCTGCTCCTCAAACTATGACCCAATCGATCCCTCTTTTCTTCCTTGTTTGCTACCACACTGCTGCATTCGGCAACTGGGGCAGCAAATGGAAGTGGCACAGTCTAGCAGCCATTATGGAATCGGAATACTCCTGAGTGCAAGGGTTACCTCCTGGCTCTCCAATGAGGGAGGGAGGGAGAGAGAAGGGGGGAAAAACAGCTGTGAGTTTTAGGCAGACAGCAAAGATCTGCAAGGCAATGGAAGGGGAAAGATATCTTTTTGGTAAGGTGCTCATTGTGCCAAGCAGTCAGACACACACAGAGAGAGAGAGAGAGAGAGAGAGAGAGAGAGAGAGAGAGAGAGAGAGATTCAGCTCCCAGCCCACCAAGGGAAAGCAAGTTCTTAAAATGAATGATGGGAAAACCAACCAACTAGCCATCACCATTACACCGAAGTGGCCTCCCCCTTTCGATACACATAGACAGCTTATGGGGAAACCCCTCTCTCCTTCTGTGGTAGAAACCCCTTTCTCAAGTCCAACAGGCCAAAAACCATTCATTCCCAAAGTTTTAAAGCAACCCCTCCTGATATTATACAAGGTGAAGGACAGGGAACCGGAAAAAGGAGGTGTTGGGGGGTGGGGTGGGAGAATATCTGAAAAAAAGAGAACCACGGGTCAGCGCTGGAGGTGTCCCCACACAAACCCCTGCCCCAAGCCACAGTGAGGAACCGAAACCTTCCGGCTGGCCAAAGGCACCGCGAGAAAGAGCAGTTCTTTTACTCTCCCCGCCTGCATAAAAATCATTTTGGCGTTAGCTGCCAACGGAGTGTCACAAGGCTGCCCCGGGGGATAATAAAGCAGGCCTGTTTTGCCTGGGTCTCTGCCTTTCTATAAGGCGCCTTTTGTTGAAAGAGGATGTGATTTTTGGGGGGGGGGGGGGGAGCAAGAAGTGGGATTTGCGGACGATCTGAGGAGACCACTTCGAGGTGTGGGTTTCCAAAAGGCCCAACTTTCCACAACTCGGAAACGAGAGGGGGAGTCTTAGGCCTCTTCGCTCGGCCCTCAAAGGTTTACCTCAGGATCTGCCAAGTGGGTCAAGGCGGGATGTGGGAGTGTCTCTGAGGAGACCCACACTGGCAGGGAAATACGGACGACCCCCCCCCCTCCCCCGAAGGACTGGGGGGGGGGGGGGAAACAGACGAGAACAGCTATCCATAAACTCTGGTACTCCAACAATCCCACAGACGTCCCATTCAATTCCTGGGCTCCAACCGCATAACACAGACTATTGACGGCCTACAGGTTAAAGCTTCACTCTTGGGCCATCTCCAGAGTCCTGTCTGAAAAACCGACTTTGGAGTCAGCAATTCACGCAGCTGTCTCCCAAAACTAGATACACTTCCTGCAGGGTTCAATGAGTCCCACTGGGTTCCCTTGGAAGCAGGGGGAAAGGGACCTTTACGTGACAATCCTTTGTGGGGCCACCATACTTCTGAGCCCTTGGTGGGAGGTAGGCTGAGCAGAACCTGACTTCCTTTTCAAGGGCCATTTGGACAGTCTGCAAAACCACTCCTCAGTCAGCAACAGGAAGGCCTGACCTGGAGATGTGCTCTGATCCCTCAACACGCCTTTGGCTTAAGTGGATTAAGGATTTACTCTCGAGGAGGTAGCGTCAGAAGTCCACCCTGAAAACTCTGGAGCCCGCTTGCTTTGAGAATCCACCCACCCCTCTGACCCACACATCACTCGGATGGCGGATCTCTTCCTAGCCTGGTCGAGACCTATGGGACTGCTCGAGAGTAAAGGCCTCCAGCGCCTCGCTGCCCAGACGCAAACCCCAAAGGGAGCCAAACCAGCCAGGGGCTCCCAACTCTGTACAGACAGCTCCTCCAAAGAGGCTCCCCAAAGACTGTATTAAATCAGCCAAGACAGCCTTTGGACGGCCAGTCGCAGCAATGGGACGACTCGTGAGTACGCAGGCTGCTGGCAAGCAGGCCTCCAGCAAATCTCTGCTCGTTTGGTGGAATAGTAACAATAATGAGGATGAGGATTGTTGCAAAGCTGCCAATCACCTGGTGGGGGTCTAAGCCTACTCTTGAGTAGAGAGGGGGGGGGGTCATCAGCGAGAGATGCCTCCTAACTGTTCTCCAACCAGGGAGCTTTTGAATGGCACACCACCTCATCCAGAGAAGGTGTTTCAGT